>JAHHUM010000788.1:13084-71346 GCA_036173005.1 Crenichthys baileyi
CCCGGGCCCCGCCCCCAAAATGGGAAATAGCGAACGGGGGTGTAAAAAGACCCCAACCCCTGCCCCCCGCCACCCTAAAATTTTGGTTTTGTTGCTTTTTGGGTTGTGTGGGGCGTTTAAAGAAAACACCACTTTGAACCCTAAATGCCCCAAAATGCAAAAAACCCTTAGGGGGTGAGCCAGGCCCCAAAGGGGTTTAGGATAAAAGGGAAATAACCTCCCCCTTGAGGGCCTGCGTGCGGCCCCCCCCCAAGGCCCTACTTGTAAAATGTCTTTGAAAATTTTTAAATGAAGAGGCCCCCCTAAGTTTTTACATAAAATTGGGGCCCCGGGCTCCCCAATGGCCCGCAGAAAATGGAAAACCCCTTGCGGAAAACCCAATGGCGCACCTGCCCCCCAAGGCCCCCCAAATGGGGGTTTTAATTTGTGGAGTTTTGGCGGGAGGTGCCCGGGGGGAAGGGGGAGGTGGAAAACTTGGGGGGCAAATGCTCCCCCAGGGAGCCGCCCCCCCGGGCTGCCCCAATAGGCACCCCCCCCGTTTCCCCAACCCCAACAAAGGACGGAGGCATAGGCCTCCACCGGGCAAAAGACTAGGGACAGGCAGGCCCCAGAACCACTAAAAAAACCGGGAAAAACCCCCAACCCAGCCCCCTCAACCCCAAACCCCAGCCCCGTTCCCCAGTCCCCCCCCCCGGAGTCCCAACCCCTCCAACAAAAGGAGCCACCCTAGAACCCCAAGCCCCAAGATGTGGGCCCCACTCCAAACAAAGGGAAGAAACCACCACCCCAAAGCGGGGAAAAAAGCACCTGCCATGAGAGGGAACCCCCCCCGGCCATTTTTGGGAGGCCCTTTTTAATGCCCCCCCGTGCCCCAAAAAGGCCCCCAAGCCGGGCCGGCGCCCGGTATGCACCCCCCCAAAACCCCCTGCGACATACCCACCAGGACCCAAGCCCCCCAAAGGGGCCCAGCCAACCCCTCCCCCGGGGGGCGACAGGCCCCCGGGGGAAAACCCCAAAGCCCCCAAAGGGCCCCCCCCCAAAAACCCACCCGGGAAAGGACACACCCCCAAAGGCCCCCTTTGACCTATGCCCGGGCCCGGGCGCGGCCCCCCGAGACCCACCACTTTCCCACTACCAATGTCTCCCCGGGGGAAAGAAAAAAAAACCCCCCCAACCCCGGCCGGGGACCACACCCCCCACGCCAAACCCCCCCAGCGTTTCCCCCCCACCAGGACCCCAAAAATTTTCCCCCAAACCCCAAACCCCCCAAACCAAAATCCGCCAAAACGCCCCAAAGGAGGGAAGAAAGGGGCGCCCCCCCCCAAACCTTAGGTGATGGACCCCGTTTAAAAGGAGCTCAAAGGGGTCGATCTGACGTGGGGGCCCGAGGCTGTCCTAAACCCCCTTATTAATCAAAAATAGAAAAGGGCCTATACTAAAATTAAAAAATTTAAAGAAGGTTTTTTTTTTTTTCCAGTTCCTGAGGTATTTTTTTCTTACCCGATGCAAAAAAGGCAGTAAAACCCAATAAACTGAATTTGCCCCTCTAGGGGTGACATCATCTAAGTTGCCCAACAAGCAAAATTTAAGGGGAAGGTGAAATTTACATTTTCACCCCTTTTTAAAAAGTCTTTTTACATATCAGGCCCCCAGAACCTCTGGACCCGGGGGCATAACCATTTGTGCATGGGGGTAATTTTCCCCGGTATATTAAATTTTGCAGTGTAACAAGGTTAAATAGAAAGGGGAAACCCCCTCCGGAAAAATCCGTTGAACCCGTATATTTTTACTCCCATGAAAAGGGTTTTTATATTGGTATTAATTGGGAATTTTTTTTCAATTTAATCAATTAAAAAAAATAAATTTAACCACACCTAATCAAGAAATATAGCCTATTTATATTTAGTGTTTCCAAGGTCTTCTCTAATGCTTAATTAAACAACACCTAAAACAACAAATATGAAACATGTCTACTATTTAAAGACTAATATGGTTGATCTGATGGCTGTTCTCTGTTTATGGGGTAAGTAGTGTCTGGCTAATCTGGCTCAAGTTATTGGATGGTTTACCACTTCATATCACTCCAGAGCCAAATTCCTATGGAAAGTCACTCAAGAATGCTGAGCATGCTGAGGCTTGGTGGGAAAATAAGACAAAATTTGTCGAAATAATTAAATAATTAAGAGCATGTGATGCAAAAAAGCACAATCGAGATTTGGCAAGGTGATTAGCCTTCAATCAATTGTTTGGAACTTCTGTGTTCTGTATGTTCCCTCTTGGACTCTTGCTCAGTCTGATTCAGCATACACACAGAAGCTGCTAGGAGAGAAACAAGCCACCAGGTCTGATCACAAATCAGGAGAGGATTTCGGAGCATGTGGTTATGTCCTCCCACCATCCATGAATCCCAGAGTGAGCAGAAATATGCCTAGCAACTACTGTTAGACTGAAAGTAGCCTCACACACTCAAGTTTCATTGTCTGAGTTTATCACATTAACTACACTTTAACACTATGATAAATCATGAATTAAATGTACTATTTCATAAGCATATACCACTTATTCCATAGTGGGTCACAGGGGAGCTGGTGCCTATCTCCAGGAGTCTACGGACAAGAGGCAGGGTACACCCTGGATGCCAATCCATCGCAGAGCAACACAGAGACATACAGGACAAACAACCATGCACACACTCATTCACACGTCAGAGCAATTTAGAGAGACCAATTTACCTAACAGTCATGTTTTTGGACTGTGGGAGGAAGCCGGAGTACCCGGTGAGAACCCAAGCATGCATGGGAAGAAGATGCCGAAAGACCTCCACCTGGGAGTCAAACCCAGGACCTTCTTGCTGCAGGGCAACAGTGCTACCACCTGCGCCACTGTGCAGCCCATTTTAAGACCATTTTATTTTAAGACCATTCATATAAAAAACAACTTATCGTAACACCACAGTAAGGTCTTAAAAACACATATATAGGAGATAATGGAACATCACTTGTTGGATAATAGCATAGTTTTTTCAGGTTTTTGTGGCACTAGTGGCCTTTATTCATCAGTAGCCAGACAGGAAGAAGGGCAGAGAGAAGGAGAAGACATACAGCAAATGGCCCAGTGCCGGGAATCGACCAGGGACAACTGTGTTGAGGACTGTAGCCTCTGCATATGGAGGTCTTGCTCTACCACTGAACCGTGGGGTGCCCCGAAAGAGGTTAATTTGACCGGATCTAAAGTCATGGAGAAGGCATTCAAAAAGTCTTGGTGAAAGTAATTACATGTGTACAAATTTAGGTGTTGGCATGCACTACATTAAACAAACACATTTGTATGTCTTTCAAATATGATGCAATCTTTACACTATTCTAACATGTACGTGTGTTTACTTAAAGTAAATGAGTGTCCTAATAAGATGTATCACAACATATATTTAAGCTAGCCTAAAAACGTGATGTCTATTTTGCACAATATTCTCCATTTGTGTGGCCCTTTACTGAATTACTTTCAGTTTAGAGAATAATCTACAGATTTCTTGTGATAAAGGTTTCTTTTAGTTACAGGACTGAAATATAATTTTAATGCCAACAGATCCATTCAGAATGTAATGTGTTAGCTTTGTGCCCCTCCTGGGTACCTTGTGTTTGCCAACATCTGCTTCAGATAGCTCATTCTTACACTCTGAGGGGGGACTGCGACGGCTCATTTGCCTCTGCTCCTGCACCCTGAGAATCTGCTGTGTAAAAGAATCATCCTCAGCTTGAATCTTTTATCACCTGATCCTCCATGTGCTGTTGCAACACTAACGGCTTCGCTGATTAAAACGCCTGACGTTTAACCCCCTTTCCTCGTTTCTCTGCAGGATGGCATCCCCCTTCTAGACTCTTAGCAAGAGTAAATGTTTTCCTTCGTCCTCTCCACTGAGTCATTTCTGGTGTTGAACTTGTCTCTAACCTTTTCCTCCTCCCTTTTGTTTGGCTTTTGTTTTGCAACAGCTGTTATCATGGATTTCTTTTTTTCTTTCTTTCTTTTTTTTCTGGTCAGCTGTGATTGCTCCGGGCAAAACAGGAGCAGATGGTGTTTTGCTATGCATGAATGGAGCGTTAGAGGAGTTGGACTGAATAGGCTAAGTTTTGAATGGTGTCTACACAGCACCTGCCTCTTGTAGCAGCAGGGACATCCTAGTGGCATGATCTATCTTGGCTTCGCTGCCATAGTAAGGGATGAAAAGAAAGAAGCAAAGGCAGGGGGAGAACCTTGTTGGGTACCATCCACATTTATTGATTTTCTTGCAAAGTCGTGGCATAATGTGGTGTACAGTCAGTTTGAGTTAATTGGATGTGACACAGCATGTACATGTAATCTATCACTCCACTCTCCTGGTACACTTTATCAGTTTTGTTGCCATAGAAACATGTCGGCTCAGTAATAACCTATATTAACAGGCTAAGTAAGTTGCAATAAAAGGCAATTTCAGAGTAGGGAACCTCTGCCGAACACAAAGCCCATAAAACACTGATGAAATAAATAGGCGAGTGGCAGAGAGGGTGGGCTTTTGCAGGCTTTTGCATCCTTAAACCAAACAAACTCCAAATAAAAAGAAACTGCAATAATTCTCATGCAACACAGGGACATCTGTCAACCTCTGGGGCATGATGATCTGTCAAAATAAAGAACGCGTTTTCAGATCACTGACAGCTTGTTCAGTATTTTTTTTAAAGTGACTATATAATGCAACAGAGAATAAAATACTCCAGATGCATTTGGTCTGCAAAAACCCCAGAATGTGCAATAAAAAAGACAAACTCAGGAAAATAATTTGAAACAAACCAGCTCATTACTCAATGTTTTTTACTGCTGTTATTGTTATAGAGACAAGTAAGTATAAACAGTTTTTCTTATGCTGTGGATGTTTATTCCATGACCTTTATGACTGACAGCAGCATAATAGAGATTTGTTTATCATCCCTATGCCTGGCTTGTGCTTTTTTGACAGCATAAAGCTTCTCAAATATATTAAAAGAGCTGAAAAAAGTCTAATTTTAGTGCCTTGAAAAGTATTTATACCTCTCAAACCTTTTCAGATTTTGTTGTGTTACAACCTTAAACTTCAATGCCTTTTATAAGGATTTTATGAGATAGACCAACAAAAAGTATTGCACAATGCTAAATTCGGATCAAAATGGTCGATGGTGTGCCAAGTGTGCCTAAAATTTGTATTTAGCCCCATGTTTCCGATTGCTCTAAGTCTCTTGTATCTAAAATTAAAGTCCCCTGTGTGTAATTTAATCTGAGGATAAATCTAGTTGTTTTGCGAAGGCCTCTGGGTTTGCTAGGGAATGTTGCTGACCAAATAGAACCATGTAGATTAAGGAGCAGAGCAGACAGGTCAAGGATAATGGGGTTAGGTCATAAAAAAATTCCTAACCTTTCAACAGTTTTACACACGCACTGTTCAATCCATCAACCAAAAACCAAAAGAGTAAATCACAGCTGCAATGCTACCAAGGCTTTCCACCTTAACTGACAGGCCAAACAAATTACAGAATTAATCAGAGAAGCAGTCAATAGGCCCATGGTAACTCTGGAGGAGCTGTTGACGTCCATAGATCTGGTGTGAGAATATGTCGACAGAGTAATTAATAGGAAACTGATGTTCAGTGATACTCTCCATCCAGTCTGACTGAGTTAGAATTAATTTGCACAGAAAAAGTGGCAAAGCTGGTAAAATAAACCAGACACTTAATAAGATAAACCCCAAAAGAATTGTAGCTGTAGCTTCAGGGAATGGCGGGTCTTTGAAGTATTGACTCAGGGGCACCACAGAGGGGAATACATATGTGAATGCGCATAAACAAAATAAATCACAATTATGATATTATGCTATGTTGTGTTAGCCTGTCACTTAAAATCCCAAAGAAATACTTTGGGGTTTGGAGTTGTAACTTGAGAAATTGTAAAAAAAATTCCAAGTGGCATAAATACTTATGGAGTGTTCTGTATATTTCTTTGCATGAGATAAACACAGACTAGCATCTGTTTCCATGCCATACTGATGATTACATTCTGTTAAATCATTTACTCCTGTCAGAAGAGAGGATTAGTCATTAACAGTAGCAGCGACTAACAGGGACGGACCAGTGCAGCATGTGCAGCAGATCAGTGGGCATGCATCCAAAGTGTTTCTGAGTGACATAGAAGGCTGTGCACATCCATTCAGCATTCTTAAAACATGAGATTCAAATAAATAATAAATAACAAGTGGGTGCATGCAGTTGCATTTCAGTTCATGCAGCCCTTACTACAATAGGTTTATATATAGGTTTATTGACAAAATATGCAAACTAGTAATGTTTGCATTAAAAAATATCAAAATTAAAAATTAAACACAAACTGCCACTTTTAATGACAAATGCAGTCAAAAAAAGTATTCAACCCCTTCACGACCAGCATCTTTAGTACTTAGCACAGCTCTTGTTTGCTGTTATGACCTGCAAGCGTGATTTACAGCTAGACACCAGCTTCTGGCAGAATTTCTGTGGAATTTTAAGCCTGGTTAACACCGCAAAAAGATTATGCCAATTTTTCTTCCCGTTCCGACAATCTTAAAGATGATTATTGTGATGGGTGCAAAGATAATATTATGAAATATTGCTGTTGTGTGTGGTGTGTTAAGAGCGATTTAGTCTGTTCTGAAGGACGTCAAGACCGCTCCGACCTTCAACATGTTGGACTGTCTTGGCCTGATATCCTAGCATGTGGGGTGTTCCCCCATGAGCATGCAGCCTGTTGAATGTGATGTGTAGCCAATCAGAAAGCGAGGAGACAGAATCATTTGGGAATTGAAAATACAGAAGACCAAACAACTGCCATGTCACACCAGAAATCTATGCACAATTATTTCAACTGTAATTAACCAGGAAAGCTCAATAAAATGTCGTAACAGAAAACAATCTAAACAGAGTGTGTAACCACATTTCCCGGGAAAATCGTATCAGTGTTGCAAGCACAGCCCCTGCTCATGCTGTCTCCACTCCTTTACCCAATGGCTATTCTTTTTGTAATCTTTTTCTGTTAAAATTACTCCACAAACTGTCAGCATTGCTTCTTCGGCCATGTTTATTTATTCTGAACTCACATTTGATCTTGAGAGGTTTGCAAGGTTTTCCGTATGACACCTGAATGTCCATGAGTGAAATCTGTTTTTGTGTGGTGTGTTGTGCTTGCCGTATGGCTGTGCACCACACACTGTAGGACCAAACCTGTTATATCTACGAGTTTTTTATCATCGTGTGTGGGGTCTCTCATGTTTTGAAAATCAAATAACAATTTTAAAATCTTACCCTGTGAACCGGGCATTAGTCTAGTTCTCATGGTCAAAGGCTTCCCCCTCGTTAATATTCTTAGGTTTGCATGCAACACCCTTTTTCAAATCGTTCCTGAGGTTTTCAGTAGGGTTCAAGTGAGGTGACTATTATGGCCTTACTAGACTTTTCCAGGATTTCTTTTAAAACCAAGCCTTGATATACTTTTAGATCATTGTGTAGTTTGAAGGTCCACTAACATCTAAGCTTCAGTATCCTTGCAGACAGCATCACATATTCTCCCAGGATTTCCTTATACTTGACTGAATTAATCTTGCCTCCCACAAACTGCAGATTTTCCTTTTTCCTCTTTAAGACATATCATTGATCTATAGAACCAAAAAGTTCCAATTTTGATAAATCATTCCACAGAACAGAATCCCTAAACCTATTTGACCTATAGTTGTGAGAAAATTGGAACCAACTTTTCTTGTGCTTTTGAGGCAGTAGGGTGCACATCTTGGAATCCAGGCATGTAGTCCTTCAGGATTTAGTTATTGGCATGCTGTGGAAACTTAAACCTTAGTGGCTGCTACCACCAAGTCTTGCTGCAGGTCTTTTACGGTTGGACGAGGGTTTTTGACCATCAGGAAACAGGGGGCAGCCTTTTTTTTAGCTTCTGATCCACTGTTCATTTAATTTTAAACTGTATGCCATTATTCCGACTGTATCTGGTAAGAGTTAGGTAAACATTCAGAGCCTTTGCTTTGTTTTAGTACTCTTCTCCTTGTTTCTGCAAGGCAAGGATCTTAACTCTGATCTTTTCAGACAATTTCAATCATGTAATGAAACCTTATTGTTGGCAGTCCAAGTATTTGAGGCGTTTTGTCACAGGCAAAACTGATGCAACCGATCAAGGGCTTCATTAATTGCATCAGGTGTATCTGTGAACATAGCTGTTTTGCAAAATTTGTATATGTTCCCTTTATGAAGAATTCTGTTTAATCATCTTGACACTGCAGTAGTCATTGAATATGATTTAGCTTTTAATTTAAAATAAAGTCTTCTAGCATTAGTTTTATTTATACATTTAAACTGTTATTGTACAATTTGCTCAATTATAAACACCTGAACAATTTCTAGTTTTGCCAGTAAACCTAATTTGCAATGGGGGTTGAATGATTTTATGTCTGTGATCATTGGGGTTTAAAGAGTAAATTGGTTTAAAGATTACATTGGTAATTTCTTTCTGAAAAAAGAAAGAAATTGCAGTTTTTAGATTTATCCACTAAAATTCTCAGTTTGTTGCTAATCATGCCCTGATGCTGCAGCTGCTGCTCCTTAAGTCTGACAGGTCAAAAGTTATCTAAACAAACTTCTACACATCATGCATGTCAGCAGTCCAACAGTCTAACCCCCCCACCCCATAAACAATGTTTACTATTCATCTTGGAGGTCAGGAGCTTTCTCTGTATAGATCATCACCACAAGGTCAAGAATTCCTTAAATGTAGTCAAGCATTTGACTGCAGCTTTAATTTCTTCTTGTTAAGTGGGTCTGACTTTGGGCTTTCAGGGTCGGATGTCTCGGTATCAAGCTGGAGTAGGAGCATGAAGAGCCATGGTTTTTGTTGTGCTTCTCTTAAGAGGACAAAGTAGATGCTGTCAAATCCTAGTGTCCGGCTCTGCATCTGTGGCCAGACACTTGAGAGGGGCTACAGCGTGGGTGCGATGGTCAGATGGTCAGTGTCATCCAGGCTTTTGTTCCACTTGCATTGTATCTGTGCAGTGAACCGGAAAACAACAAAGGAGCCAAATAAATCATTAAAATACACAATCCCTCAGCTTCCACATCTGACTCCTTAGTCATCCTCGGCACGGTGCCGAACAACTGACCTCAGCGGGAGAGAGGGGGACAATTAGGTCACTTCATGATTGCATTACTCAAATGACACATTAATGTCATGGTGCCCTTCATGCGTTTCATCAGCACTGGGTAATGATGAGGACAGGAAGAAAGATGAGCAGAGGATATTGATTGCTTCAAAGAAAAAAGTGTATCACAACAACAGGGAGAATTTATTTATTCGCCGATTCAAATTATCACAGGCTCCATTACAGGAGGAGCAGTGTATTATTCTAGTAAATGATGTGTGTTGATAACAGTATTTTGAATATATATGTAACCTTTTTATTGCAGAGTCCCATAACTCCAACCCTGGCTGTGAGATATTTGTACACACAATGACCGCAGTACTGAGGGGTTATGGAATAACAAGGAGCAGCATGCATTATTAATGGGCTCTGCTGTGAATCTGTTCAGAATAATAACAGCGATTTCCCAGAGCCTCATTACTGTGTGTTTTTAAAGCGTGTGTTTGGTATCCATGGACACCCGCTCTCGCATTCTCCTCCTCTTCCACCCTCCTCTCTCTTTCTCTCTCTCTCTATTAGGATTCAGGTCATGGAAAGCACTTGCTGTTTTTAATTTTCATTTCATCATAAGCACTTTAAGACTGTTGCCAGTGCTTATTTGCTGTTTTCCTGCAGACCTCTTCACTCGGGCTTCTGACAGGACAGATGCTGCAATTAATCACGGCAGTGAAACGGGCATCATTTCCATCCCGAGCCAATCGCTGCAGCGGCAGGGTCAGGCCTCGAATCCAAGTTCCAAATACTTTCCAAAAGCTGACTAATAGAAAACAACAGAAAATGTTAATGTTCTTCTCAAGCTGCTGTCACAGAAGCTCAGGAATAAATTCTTGATCTAATTTGAACTACCATTAGCCCATGTTTAAAATCTCACCACTGCTGTGAGGGAGGAAAGAAAAGAAGGGTCTTCTCTTGGCCAATGGATTTGCAGCCTATTGTGCAGATATGATAATTATTGTTTGCCTGCCTTCCCTCCCCCGCTCACCATTTTATTCAAGGGAGCTCAGCAAACCCCTGGGGATGTCTTGGAAATGAAGCGATTTTGAAGGGACTAAGAAAGAGACAGAATCCAATGCACTGGTGTGAGAAGGGGAACTGTTATTGAGACAAGTGCCTGTTTACATGCTGACCTCGTCCTATTCAAAACACAGAGGGACAGAAGACACTATTAAAAAAAACAGCATTAATGCTTGTACATCCCAAAAATATCTTGTTTAAAAAGTCCTGATAGAAAACAGTTTTCTTATATACCTCTCAATAAACTGGGAACTGTAAATGTGTGCAATGTAAATGCCCACTGAATGTTTTTTTCACATTTTGTCACATTGCAAGATTTCGCTGACTTCAATGTATTTTATTTTGAGACCACAATAAACAAGTGTGTAATTATCAAGTGTTAAGTTTTTCTATATAAAAATCTGAAAAGGGTGGGCTGCATGTGTATTCAGCCCCTCTGAGTCAATGCTATGTAGAACCACCTTTCACTGCAATTACAGCTGCAAGTCTTTTAATGTAGTCTTTACCACTTTTGCACATCTACACACTGAAATTCTTGCCTTTTCTTTGCAAAATAGCTCAGACTCAATCTTGCCATACATTCTTGATTGGATTTAGGTCTTGACTTTGATTGGGCCATTCTAACACATAAGTAGTCTTACAATAAAACCACTGTAACTCTGGCTGGCTCAGTCCCAAGTTTTTTTTACAGCCTTTACCAGGCTATCTGCTCTTATTGGATCTCTGATCAGCTTCTCTGTCACCGCTGGAAAGAAACACCCCCACAGCACTTCCACTGATCTTCTCACAAATGTTCTTCAAGAAACCTCTGAGACCTGTGCAGAACATCTGTACTTATACTGAGATTAATGTACATACAGATGTTTACTATGTGACTTCTGAAAGCAGTTGGCTGCACTTGATTTTATTTAGGGGGATGTGATTAAAGGGGACTGAATAAATATGCTTGCCATTTTTTTTAGATTTTTATTTGTATTGAATTTTGAAAACCATGCATCATTCCCTTCCACCTCCTGTAAGCACTGTTATCTGTTTGTTTTTAAAAGCTAACAAGGAGATGTGAAAGAACTTCATCGAAATTATGGCCTCAAAAGAAACTGATTCTTTCAAATAAATATTTGATTGATAGTTTAATTTTAAACAGAGACACAAAGAAATATATAATACTTCATACAAAATTATGGCTACGATCATATTAGTGATGGAATGTCTCTGGAATTGTCTTCATGCCTGCGCAAAAACTCCAACATTAAGTTACGTTTCCTACTGTAAGCTGCAAACATCTTTTTGCAAGAATTCTAAACCAATATGCATTTATCCTAGGGACAGTTTTCATCTGTACTTGGTTTGTAAGCAAAATACAAACAAAATGAATTGCTGCTATTGGAACTCATAAAAAAGTATAAAAGAGCAGAAATGCACTATGTGATACAGCAATCCACAGGTCATTAAAACAATGTTTTAATTAAAGCCTCACATATTAAAACTTTACAACAGGTGATATGAAAAAATGTACATTTTCTTTTTTTCCTCAGGGGGCTTCTGTACAACTAGAAAACAAAACAGAAAAACAGAAGAACAATCCCCAATACCATTTTAAGCTGGCTTTGGCAGTGCAACAAACCGGCTCTGCTGTATTTTTTTGTCGGTGTCCATATTGGTAAGCAGAGTAAAAATACAAGAATCCCCCAAATCATCTGCCTTAATCCAGAAATCTGTATTTACCATAAAATATCCCCTTTCTGACGCATAATAGAAAACATAATTTAATTGTTATACATTTGACATAAAAACATTGAGATTAATTAAAGAAGTTATTTTTTGGATGGGAAGGGGGCAGGTACAACCAGTTACACACTTTTAGGCAAATTGTCTGGAGGGTGAATTGCTGCAAACAGGAGATCTCGTCTCTCCCCTTTCTACAAAACATGTACAGCAGATTACAGCTACAGTTTGATGGTGTGATGACATAAATGATTTATGGCAGTTTCTGTCTTTGTCAGTTCAGTCATTCATCCAGATAACTGCTTCCAAAGACCTTTTATTTCCAGTTCTCTTCATTCTTCAAAGACATTGTCTGCTTTTGTGACATAGCTTGAAAGTGTCTTTAAATATCACAGAGCCACCCTCTGTGTGATGATTTGAGCAGTTAGATCTGCAGGAAAGATGGAGGAAAGAAAGTCTTGTATATACTGGCCAGTGTGGGAACAAAGACTTGATGTGTGGGTTCCTGGTTTCCAGTGAAGATCTAGTGAGTCACTCAACCCAGGCAAGGAGTGATAAAAATGTTTTCCAATTGTCCTTGCACTGTGCTGAGGTGAGCTCACATCTCTGGCCTCATAAATAAAGCTTTATTGTTAAATAAAAGAGTGGGAGATAAATGTTTTTTTCACGTTTTGTGTAACCAGTAAGTTCAAATTAACAACTGAAAGACATCACAAACAACCACTGGGTGCTCAGCTTAACAGGCTGCTGTCCATTCTCAGCCTATTACATAGATAAAACCCCAGCTAACATGTTGACCCTCTGTACATGTATGTGCATATCTGTCTAAAACAATAAACAGGTTATTTATATAACATTCTAAATTTTACACACTTCTTAAGTGCAACTTAGAAAAGCAACATGGAGCGATGCTTTTATTCTATTCCTGTTCTTTGAGATAGGATTTTCATTTGGCTCAGTAAATGCTGACCTGTGAAAGGACCTGTGCATGGGCCTGGATTTGGGAGGGGTGTGGTTGTTGCTGAGGGGCTGGTTGGGGACTGCCGAGGGATGCAGAGCCTCCCACTGAATGTGGCGTACCAGGGGAGTGCTGGGGTGGGGAACACTGCGACTGGTGCTGCTGCTGCTGTTGTTGCTGCTGCTGATGCTGCTGGAGATGTTGAATCTGCTGCTGATGCAGTTGATGCTGCATTTGCATGTGCTGCATTTGCATGTGCTGCTGCTGTTGTTGTTGCTGCTGCTGCTGTTGCATGTGGTGCTGCTGCAGCTGTTGCTGGAGGTGGTGCTGGAAATGCTGATGCTGCATCTGCTGCTGGATCTGTTGGTGATGCATCTGCTGCTGCTGCATTTGATGGTGCTGGAGATGCTGTTGCATCTGTTGCTGCTGTTGCTGCTGCTGGAGCTGCTGCATGGCGTGCTGTTGCACTGATTGCATGGGCGGGCTCATCTGAGACACCGCTGTGGACTGAGCACCCGCCACCATGGGCCCGCCGGCACCCATCTGGCCCAGCAGCTGCGGAGACATCCCAGAGGACATGTTCTGGTGGGAAACCGTAACTGAAGTCACGACATGGCTGCCCCCTAGTCTCATCTGTAGAGGCTTTGGAGCAATGGCCCGTGGCAGTGCTTGTTGCAGGGCCTGGGAAGCTGATGGCATGGCAGGGTGCTGGCTGTGGGGTGTAGGCAACACCAGGCCAGGGGACAGGCTGGTGGAGGCCAGGGTCTGTTGAACAGTTCGGATGGTCTGAGCTTCAGCTGATTCTGCTGCAGCCTGGATGGAGTGAAGAAACATAACATGTTATCTCCAACATCAGAATGTTTTATATGTAATATAGTAAAATATGTCTTTAACACATTTTTGAGGTAAAAAAGAGTTCTCACCTTTGAGACCAGGCTTGCACGGTAAGCAGCGAGGGCCTTTAAGTATTCCTTCTTGGCAGCTTCTGTTTTGCTTTTATAAACCTTTGAAGAGACAGAATCCAGTCTAAATGAGCATCAATTGCAGATATTTTCAGAGTGATGCCCAGCCTGAAAACAGAATTTAGAAGTACCTGCTTCTGTTCCTCTCCAAGGCCATCCCACA
The DNA here is from genome assembly GCA_036173005.1 of Crenichthys baileyi. Lineage (NCBI taxonomy): Eukaryota > Metazoa > Chordata > Actinopteri > Cyprinodontiformes > Goodeidae > Crenichthys > Crenichthys baileyi. The sequence continues at coordinate 27,139 of JAHHUM010000788.1, forward strand.
TTGAGGCCACAATCTTAGACACCTCTCCAAAGGTCGCATTTGGGTTCTGACCTTTGATTGCAGCCTGGGTATCTCTGAAGAACAGGGCATAAGCAGAAACCGGCTTCTGGGGCTCATTGGGATCCTTCTTCTTTTTCTTCTTAGGAGTCTTGGGCTTCTTTGTAGGATCAATTGGCGCTGGTCGCTTTTCCCCAATGACCTAAAATGAAAGAAAGGTTTGTTAAAAATGTTAACATTGATAAAATAGGCTCTTACAATACTTATCCCCTCCATGGCACTGTTGTGTATTGATTCCCTTACGTTTAAAGCCAAGAAACACTTTTCAATAAGCAAGCACACATTGGAAGACAGGAAACGTGTGACGCCGGCTTTATCTAAAATTATCTAAAATAACGCCTGCCTATTGATTTACTCACCCTGTTGCTGTCCTCCTGGTCGTCTTCATTGATGGAGCTGGACGGAGAAGGTGTGGCTGACTTGCTGGCAGGGGGCGATGGTGACGTATGGTTGATGTTGGCTCCAGCCATGCTCAAACTCAACTGTCCGTTGAGCTGCGATTGGTTGATGGTGGACAGCTGATTCCGTGACATCATGCCATTAGGGCTGTTCATGCTGATGATGGATTTCATGACCATAGATGGGTTGGATGGGTACTGACGTAAATGACCAGGCCCAACATTCTAGAAAAACAAAATAAAAAAAGAACAGAGAGTGTAAGATAAGACTCAAAACATTTTAGACTAAAGACACAGCCAATAACCAAACAAATATGAAACAGATCTGGTTTTATGCAATGGGAACATTACTAAGTTCTGAATAACAACTAAGGAAAGATCTTATCAAAATTGACATTGTGATTTGGAGCAGAACAATTAACCTTTTCAAAACTGAAAAAAGGCATGATGTCTGAAACACAAATGTGGATGAGCAAGGCAACAGTTTTCTATCTCAGCAATATGGCAAAGCTTGCCAGAAGGAAACCAAGGGGCAGACCTAGAAGCTTTGCATAGGTAAAATGTTTATCTAGCCAACCCACAGCAAAGAGAACAACCAAATGTTTGTCAGTTTTAGGTCTGTGACCTTTTTCAAGGTATAAAAAAACGTTGTTTCACAGAATTGCTTAAGCAGGGCATATCCTATTGATTAAAGTGGTATCCTCACTGTCAGACCTGTCACAGTGAAGATCAAAACAAGGGTTCTTGCTCACTTGCATTTGGACACGTGGCCTCTGTGAACCACCTTCAGTTGTAATAAATAGTAGCGGGCACACAACGATGCTGAATTTTTCCTGATGGACCTCAATCTAGTTGTACAAGGTTCACTTCTGAGGACAAGCTGTACCCTACTGCCCAAAACCCAACAACCTGTTTCCCTTTGCCAGAACAGAAATTTGGTATTGGATTCTGTGTATTATGTCTAAGATCTCATGTCAACATGTCCTGACTCTTAAATATCCACAAAAAATACAAAGAAATTACAAAAAAATTATAAATTATCTTGATAAATAAGTAGTGGCCACTAGGCTCAGTTATCAGGTAAATCACAGCTCACATCTGCCATTCTTGAAGGACAACAAAACTTTAAATTGCACGTTAGGAACAGTCTTTGTACATACCACAATTTTAGTCTAGTAACCGCAAATATAAATCCTTTTTAGGGTGTAACACTGCAGAAGTGTAACTTTTAATGCAACGTGCATTACTGAGAAGAGTGAAGAAAAAAGAAAATCATCTTCATAAATCAATACGCTGAAAAGCATCAGGTAAAATACTTTTTACAAGTCTGTTTTTTTTTTAATAAAACATTGAGCTCTTCAAACACTCTTAAAGTTACAAACAACATATTTACATTGATTATGGCAAGGATGAAATTACAAGTTCCGCTAGCTCTACTAGGGGAAGACTGATCAGAGAGCTAGAGGAGCTGAGATGAAACATGGAAGGAGACATGAACAGAACAGAAAAGGTGATTTGTTCTCTCTGGTTACATCCATCTGGTATTCAGCAGCGCAAACTCAATCTCTCCTAACATCAACACATCATAAACCCATGGACCTGGCTTTATTGAAAGAACCTTATGAATGCCTGTCTTGAAAAACAATACTGTAACACTATTGCAGACAGGCACATATTGGATCTACAATCCATTTCTTTCACATATGGCATGTCTCCTGCTTATCATAAATACAATATACCAAGTGAGAACAGATTTATATTTACATGTGCAAGCAGGTTTCTGCAAAAGGTGGGGCAAAGCTGGGGAAATAAATCCAAGCAATACGATTGTGATCTTTCACATCTGGAAATCTTGCAAATAAAAGCTGCCATAAACAAACCTGCAACCAAATAACTGTGATTTACATTTCAGCAAGGCCATTGTCATTACTGAAAACTCAATAGCTTACAATGGTTGTGAAGGCGTGGTAAGGCGTATTCGTCACTTCCTGTTTTCCACTTGGTGGATTGTTTGGTGTGTGAAGGCTCTCTCGTTTGATCTGATTTCTCTCTACTGTGATATCTCTTACTTGTTCTAATACATAAGCACGTTAAAACACATACTTTCTGTTGCTGCATTTAACGTTTAGGGACTCTCCGTGTCTTACATGATTTCTCAAGTAGTGGTAAGGGGGTAAGGGCTCCACCATGGCTACCCGTTCTGCTGTTTATCTGAGTCTCCTCCTCTCTCCTGCTCTCTGTGTCAGATGTTCAGTTACTCCTCTGCCTCCTTTAGTGATAATGGTACGTGTAATAAATGTAGCATTTTTGTAGCTTTGGAGGCGAGGGTGTCAGAATTGGAGGCCCGGCTCCGTGCTGTTGAAAAACCAGCAGATAGCCGAGGCCCCTTAGCCAGCGCGGAGCCACCGAGGTTAGCTCCCCGTAGCAGTCCTTCAGCAGAGCCCGCGCAGCCGGGGCCTCAGGTCGGCTGGGTGACGGTACGTAGAAAGCATAGTCCTAGATCCCATCCCACAGGTCACCACCAACCCGTCTGGGTTTCTAACAGATTTTCCTCGCTCAGGGACACACCCGCTGAGAAGCCAACTCTGGTAATTGGCAGCTCCATAGTCATAAACGTGGCACTAGAGACACCAGCGACCATAGTCAAATGTCTGCCAGGGGCCAGAACGGGCGACATCAAATCCTACCTGAAACTGCTGGCTAAGAATAAGCGCAAATACAGTAAGATTGTTATTCACGCTGGTGGTAATGACACCCGGTTACAACAATCAGAGGTCACCAAAATTAGTGTTGCTTTGGTGTGTAAGTTTGCCAAAACAATGTCGGACTCCGTAATTTTCTCTGGTCCCCTCCCTGATCTGACCAATGACGACATGTTTAGCCGCATGCTGTCATTCAACCGCTGGCTGTCTAGGTGGTGTCCAGAAAACGATTTGGGCTACATTGATAATTGGCAAACATTTTGGGGAAAACTTGGTCTGATTCCGGAGAGACGGCATCCACCCCACTTTGGATGGAGCAGCTCTTCTTTCTAGGAATCTGGCCAGACCAGGAAGAAGGGTCGTAGTTTAACACTCCTCTCTGCAGCTACTGTACTAATACCCACTCATTACCCTATTAAGACAGTGTCTCGCCCACGGCCAAAATTGAATAGATTAAAAAATAATCTAAAAGGAGGAAATCAGGAAAATCTCATAAAAATAAACAACTCAGACTAAAAAGAAAAATAAAACAATTAAATGTGGCTTACTGAACATAAGATCTCTCTCTTCAAAGACTTTGCTAGTTAGTGACCTGATTTGTGACAATCAGATTTATTTATTTTGCCTCACAGAAACCTAGCTGCAGCAAGAGGATTATGTTACTATAAATGAGTCAACTCCTACTAATTATTTAAAGTTTCACATTCCTCGAAATACTGGGCGAGGAGGAGTAGCAACCATCTTTCAGTCCAATTTATTGATTAGTCCCAGACCAATCCATTGCTACAACTCTTTTGAATATTTAATCCTTAGTGTTCCTCATCCAAATTGCAAAGCACTAAAATCACTTCTGTTTGTTGTTTTGTACCGTCCACCAGGCCCTTACTCTAAATTTTTAGATCAGTTTTCAGACCTTTTCATCTGATTTAGTGTTAAATACAGATAAGGTTATTATAGTGGGGAATTTTAACATTCATGTTGACACTGAAAGTGATAGCCTAAATATAGCTTTTAATGCTATCTTAGACTCAATTGGCTTTGCTCAAAACATTAACAAACCTACCCACCTTTGTCTTCATTCTCTGGACCTTGCGTTGACATATGGCATTGAGTGTACAGACATAACAATATTTTTTCATAACCCTGTCCTCTCTGACCATTTTTTAATAACCTTTGAGTTTAATTTAACCGAGCACTCCACACCTGAAAGAAAATTTCATTATAGTAGATCATTATCAGACAATGCTGTAACAACCTTTAAAGAAACTGTTCCACTTTTAATTTCCTCATTATCACAGAAAAACACAGTGGAGGGCAATAATGTTGTTTCGTCCTTGGCAGGTGGGACGGCGTTGGAAGTGGCTGTGGAACCTGATCTGTGCTTGGACTGTTTTGATCCTGTGGAGCTTCCTGAGTTATCATCTTCATCTAAACTTTAACTTGTATGTTAGACCCAATCCAAACCAAATTATTTAAGGAAGTGTTCCCTCTGATTACCAGCCCCATTTTAGATATGATTAATCTATCCTTAATAAATGGATATGTACCAGAAGTTTTTAAGGTAGCTGTAATTAAACCTTTACTTAAGAAACCTTCGCTTGATCGAGATGAATTGAAAAATTACAGACCTATATCCAATCTTCCATTCTTATCTAAAATTCTTGAGAAAATAGTTGCTAATCAAATGTGGGAGCATTTACACAGCAATGACCTGTTTGAAGAGTTTTAGTCAGGTTTCAGAGCTCATCATGGCACTGAACCAGCTCTGCTGAAAGTCACTAATGCTATTCTTATGGCCTCATATAATGGACTTGTGTCTGTACTTGTGCTCTTAGATCTCAGTGCTGCATTTGATACAGTCAATCACAATATTCTCTTAGAAAGGCTGGAATATGCTGTAGGGATCAGGGGAACAGCGCTAGGCTGGTTTAAATCTTATTTGTCTGACAGATTACAGTTTGTTCATGTAAATGATAAATCATCTTTAAACTCCAGGGTTAATTGTGGAGTACCACAGGGTTCAGTACTTGGGCCAATTCTCTTTACTATATATATGCTTCCAATAGGTAAAATTATCAGGCAGCATAGGATAAATTTTCACTGTTACGCTGATGATACTCAGCTTTACATATCCATAAATCCTGATGAGCCCAACCAGTTAGATATACAAGCATGTCTTGAAGACATAAAAACTTGGATGACTTTAAATTTTCTGCTTCTAAATTCAGACAAGACAGAAGGTGTCGTCTTTGGAACAGAGTCTTTATAAAAGAAACTGCTTAGTCAATCACTTAACCTGGATGGCATTAAATTGACCTCCGGTAATAAAGTAAAAAACCTTGGTGTTATTTTTGACCAGGACATGTCATTTAAATCCCATATTAAACAGGTTTCTAGGATTTCCTTCTTTCACCTCCGGAACATTGCCAAAATTAGAAATATCCTATCCAGGAGTGACGCTGAAAAACTAGTCCATGCATTTTTTACTTCAAGGCTGAACTATTGTAATTCTTTACTATCAGGATGTCCACAAAATGCAGTTAAAAGCCTTCAGCCGATTCAAAAATGCTGCGGCAAGAGTTCTGATAAAAATTAAAAAGAGAGATCATATTTCTCATATTTTAGCTTCCCTTCATTGGCTCCCTGTTAAATCCAGAATAGAATATAAAATTCTACTCCTCACATATAAAGCCCTTAATGATCTAGCTCCATCATACATCAGAGATCTGATTGTTCCATATGTTCCTAACAGAGCACTTCGTTCTCAGACTGCAGGTTTACTGGTGGTTCCTAGAGTCTCTAGGAGTAGAATGGGAGGCAGATCCTTTAGTTATCAGGCTCCTCTCCTGTGGAACCAGCTCTCAGTTTTAGTCCGTGAGGCAGATACCCTGTCTACTTTTAAGGCTAGGCTTAAAACTTTCCTTTTTGATAAAGCCTATAGTTAGAGTGGCTTAGGTTATCCTGAGCTATCTCGCTAGTTATGCTGCTATAGGCTTAGGCTGCTGCAGGACATAATGACCACTTTCACCCTCTTCGCTACATTCTCACACTACTCTCCAATTTTGCATTATTTGCTGTTATTTCAGCTTTTATCTTTATGTTCTCTCCCTTTTCTCTTCCTAGAAGCTACACCTGGCCTGACTCTGTGTCTACCTGTGACACCTTTCTGGAGAGGGGCATCATCCAAGCTTCTGCTGGCAACAACTTAATGCTCACCCTCTACCGATGATCCACATGGCCCTGTCTTTCAGTGTTTAACCCTTTCTCTCTCCTAGACATAGCAATTGACTGAGCTTTTACTGTAACTAATTATATGTGCTCTCTTTCACTCTTAACCTTGAAAACTGGCTCAGAGTTTATCTGTTCTTTCTTTCTAGATGAAACGACTAAAAGAGCTACACCCATTAACATTTACTTTTCCTTCCCATAGAAAGTACTCCTGGAACAGTGCTTCTGTGTTCTTTTTGTGTCTCTGCTCTGTTCTCTCAAACCCCCAGTCGGTCTTGGCAGATGGCCGCTCACACTGAGCCTGGTTCTGCTGGAGGTTTCTTCCTGTTAAAAGGGAGTTTTTCCTCTCTCCTGTCGCTACATGCATGCTCAGTGTGAGGGATTCCTTCAAAGTCAACGCCAGTGACTGTCCACTGTCGCTACATGCTCATCCAGGAGGAGTGACTGCTACAAAATTTCTTACTTGATGCAATCTGCTGGGTTTCCTTAGAAAGAAAAACTTTTTATCCAGGTTGAATAAATAACTGAATCTGACTGCACTGTTCAATGGTTAAGATTAATTGGAATGTATGTACCTGACTTTTGTGAAATGCCTTGAGACAACATGTGTTGTGAATTGGCGCTATATAAATAAACTGAATTTGCTCTTTGCTTGCTGTGAACATCAAAGGCACACATTGAACTCATTAGTTGTGGCCATCTGTATACAGTAATAACATTTTTGCACAATCCTTAAGGAGCAGTTTTTACTTTAAGCAATCGACCATTCTGATGTTTGTTTGTAATTTGGTGAGTTTTTCCAGTTGGGTCCAAATTAATTGCTGCACATTTAGCGAAATAAGCATTGCTGATCATAGTTTAAAACTTGTAACTGCGTTACATTTAGTACCATTAAAAATGTGTTATTTTCGACACTTTGAAGGAATAATTGGAGCAGCAGTCATTTAGTTGTAAGCATATCAGTGTCCAATACTGCAATCACATAGGACTGTTTTGATGCAATGTTTGTGGGGTCCTAATGTTTCAAAGACCATGCATTCATTATCTGCAAGCAAATAAAACATTTGGGCAGTTGAAGGAACTTTCACTGCACTCAATTCCCACTCTTGGGTGTTTTGAGGACTTGAAAAAAATATGGAAAAGAAAAAAAGATAATATCGCAATATGTTTCTTTCCAAATTTCGTGCTGGTCTGGTTAGGAACATATGCTTTAAGGCATAAATAGGGGAACAAAATAGAAATCAAAATAGCCAAGAAAAACCCCTGATCAGTGCATCTCAATATCAGCCTTCTTGAATAAATGCCAGGGCTATGATGCCTGATTTAAAGGAAAGCCTGACAAATTAGTGATATTAAGTAACAGATGTCTTGATTGTGAATATAAATCTGACAAACTCATCTTTACTTCTGTCCCTGAGCCTGCTCATTAGCATTTTGATTGCAGTATCACCAGCAGTCACAGCAGTGAGATATTTTGATAATGATCACGAATCTGCAAATAAGTCTTTATCTTGAGAACACAGCGGCCAGATGTGCCCGCCTTATTTAGATTTACGTGTTTGTGTGGGTGTGTTTCTTTTTTTGTGTGTGAGACTTTGAAGCTGAAATGTTCTGTCTAATCATTAAAGGGTTGCTAAATGTAAATGCCATTTGTCATATTCCTCACTGTGCTGCTTTTTAAGTCAAAGATAAAACAGTAAACAAAAAGAACATGATTCTGCCAGTCATATGCTTCATATAAAGAAGGTAAAAGCTGGTTTTCCACATTACTGTTGGTCTGAGCCACTTAAACTATAAACAAAGAGACAAGGTGAAACATTTTCCACAGTAAACACTGCAGTGGGACTCCAATGCAACATTATGCATTCACTGAGTGATAAAAATCTCAGCACTGATGTCAATGAAAACAGCCTCCAGTCTTTTTTTAAGATACTGGAAATCTGAATTTGGGCAGAATTTATGAACAGTAGCACCAAGCTGTAACAGGCTGAAAAGAATGTTAACAAGTTCAATTTCCATTCAATCAATGCCAGAGCTCTTGGAAATGTTCCATGGCAGGAGAAGGGTAAAATCATCTATATGGTAATTATAAGGATGAATCCCCCAGTAACTTTCGCCAGCATGAAAGGTCAGTCCTATTAAAGATAGTTTATCAGCGCTCTGCACATATTCCTTTACGCTGCTTCTAAACGAGTACATCATTTTTTTTTTACTTCCATTTTCTGCAACCTGCTGAAGTCTGTGCTTAAGCCAAATGAGAAAAATGGTATTCTGAATGCCAGTAAAAGCTATAACAGCACAAAGATACATATTTTTTCTCCTTCTGTGCCATCTCAGTCAAACACACTTCACTGTCTTAATGTGTGATTGGGAGAAAACTCCGTCTATATGTCTCGTACACCTCTAACCCACACTTAAAAGCGCATCTCCCTCATTCTGCTCACCTCTGCTCTCAGACTCTGAAGCCGATAGGCTCCCTCTCCTCCCCACGGTTTGGTACAGCCACTGACCCATGCCCCTCTCTACCATTCCTCTTTATAGATTATGTGTATTTAAAACTTGTCCAACATGACATCATTTCAGTTTGAGAACCTTACAAAAAAGTAAATTACAAAATCAATCATGCAGAAGGTCAAGCTGAGACTTCATTACAAGTACTGCATGCCTGCATGAATATTTTTCATTTCTGACTGACCCAATATGTCACAATTGCTGTCAAGGAAAAAAAAAGGGGGCGAGAAAAGAAGAAAAAAAATCCACTCTCTTAAATTGATGTACAACTCATGTCAGTGCTTCATGGCTTGAAAGGGAGATAAGAGGGATGTGTAGAAAAACAGGCTTTCTGCAACAGTGCTCACATTTTCCATTTCATTCAGGATATAGTGGGCTTTGACCAGTCAGAAGTGAAGGTATTGTACTCACTGGAAATCTGGTAGGATATCAAATGTAAACAACAAACTTGGGATGAAATGATTTCAATAACACAAGAAAATTTCCAGTGGTAAGTTTTACCTTATGGAAATGAAATCACCATTAAAATGACACACAATATCAGAGGTAGTAAAAACTTAAACAATTTATTGTCTATCAAAAACATTGTTACATGGGTTTTCTCAGCAAACATTTCCAGTGCTAAACTGGTGCCAGTGATTGTTTAGCACCAGTTCCTTCTTTTTCCACTGCTACAAACTCTGGCTATGGCTCCGCTTCTTTCTTAGCACCAAATTTGAGACGTGCCAGTGGAAAGAATTGCTTTCTTCAGAACCTGGGGGAGACCAGTAACCAATCAAATTTTTGTGACTGATATTGTTAAAAGTGTGGAGTTAGTCTCTGGTTTTGACCTGCCTAATTTAAAATAAAAAAATTTCTGTAAAACCGTGATTAAACATGAACAAATAGTCAGATTAACATTGAATTAACATGAGTTCAATGTCCCTGGCATCCCCGTTGTCTATCTTGATAGGACCTGTCAGAGAGTTTAAGTCGGTGCACTGTATAAAGTAGCAGGTAAAGCTGATATTTTCACCATTTTTACGACTTACTTGTTAAGTGCGGTAGCTCTTTTAATATCACCAGGCGGTGTTAATAAACCTTGTTCTAAACAGGGTTAGCTTCAGTTTTGTTAAGAATCAGAGAAGAGCTGAAACAGATTCCGAAACACCCCTTGTTGGTTAAGATGGTTTTGAGAAATTAGGATGGAGATTTTAGGGCATCTGTTTGCAGGGATAAAGTACATAAAGTGTTTTATATAGTTTATCAAAAGCACTAAGATCTAAAAACATTCAAAGCATGAGATATTTTTAGTAAATCAATGACATGGCTCTGAGTAGGCTCGCAGGTTGTAGAATACCAAACTGGCTGCAGCACCAGCCTTTGTTAATTAATTTTAACTAATTTGGTGGAAAAAAACAATCAGAGGCTTAGCGTAACTCTGATATTTCAACACAAAAAACATTTTATTCATGCTGCTAGCTGTAACTTCAGCTTGTAATAAATACTTTTTTTTGCATATTCTTGACAGCTAAAAAAATATTGTTAACCTTGATTAAATTGCACAAAAAACATGACACTAACTTTTTTACATCGTGACGTTCTCTCAACAAAAAACATCTCTTTCAGCCTCCCTGTTATCTTACATGGTGTGTATGACTAAAACTCAGTGCTATTAAATATTATTAAATTTGCGGCTGTAAAGCTAATGGCATGTGAAACAGCTAGTTATGAATTAAATAAAAAATACATAATGCGTCACCCTATAGTGGTAAATGTGATGAGACAGCGGGGCTTGGATCCCTTGAATATTGATTTTAACATCCAATCCAACCAGTTGACTACTATAGGCTTCGGATCCAATCAGGGAGGACACGCAGGCCATTTCAGAGTACGCTTCCTTGTGTCAAGAAAACCCTAAAATGTGGTGAAGGCACCAGGTGTTTTTTGAAATGGAACCCACAGACCCTCGCTGTGCAGAGGGGAGAAAAAAAATCGAGATGAAATTGTGAATAAAGCAGTATTGGCAGCTCTAACTCCAGTACTATTTGGCACTATTGAGACTCAATCACAAATCAGGAGGACACATGCTGTGAGACAAAAATGAGAGTCAGAAGCTTGTTAGGAGAGCAGATTAAATAAATAATGACTTCAGATGCAGGGCTTGCTAGGCAAACTGCAGCTGAGAAAATGTATTTCTTTTTTGTAAGGGCCCAGCATCTGTGGCCAATTTACAAGACATACGCTGAACATTAGGGGAGAGGAATTAGCAGAACACTTGGCAATGCAATGGCATGGAAGAAGCTTTTGAAAACAGCCCAGGTATATTCACTGGATGGCTTTCTCATTAAGTTGTGATAAGAATGAGACTTTCACACAGAGAAAGTATTCTGCACCAGAAAGCCAGCACAGAGAAAGCAAAATAAGTGTTGGGAAATATGAGCATGGTGGCTTGATGAAAAATGTAATTGGAATAGTGTACGGTTTATTTGTTTGCCCCTGCAGCCACAACAAATAACACAGAATGTAATCATGTATATAAGGTTGTCATTCCTTTATCAGTGTGCTGACAAAATGACAAAACACCTCTCCTAGGGCCTGCGTAAATCATTGTCTCTGTATATAAAAGCCACTGCAAACGACACTGTTACTTATCTCATTTAGAAGTTGTGCTCTTCTTTCAAAGCTGAGATAAAACCACAGATGAAAAGAGTTTATACAGACACTGTCATAAGACTTTTGGGGATCAATCCCATTTGCAGGAAAAATGAAGGGCCACCACAAGCCTTCCTGCACTACAATGTGCGATGACTGATAACAAGTGAACAGTGTGATGGCGACAATGCCGGTAGGCAGGGAGCACAGACCCATATTCTCCCCTCAGATTTTAATAGAGTCTCAGCACAATCAGAGACATGAGCCATGCAAATGGTGTTAAAGAGAAATAATGTTTGAGAATCAAATCTAATCCTCCAGCAAGTCCGCGGAACAGTCAGGAATGTAATTGTGTCGAGGTTCCGTTTCTTCCAGATGCAGAAAGCTTAACTGACCATGAAATGAAAATTCTTTAGGCAAAAAGCCTTCTGGGGCTAACTTACTATATGCAGCACAGGCATTTTAAAAGCTGCAATTATTTTATATGCCAGATGAATAGAAGCAAGAACAAGAGTGGTAAAAATTTTATAGCCCCTTCCCTTATGGAATGTAAATAAATATCTGAGAGCATGGAGGGTGAGAGAGGCTCTTCCAACACGCATTTCACTAATTCATACATTTCTAATGACAATGACTGGTTGGTTTGATGCAATGTGATTTGTGGCTCACAAAGTAAATGTGGTACTGATATCATTATGTCTTCGTTCACGCTTTTGTTCTTTTATTTCTCCTCTTCTAAATGAATTTTCCATTTCTGTAATAGGTATGTAAGACAGCTAGTCAGCCAGTGACATTTCCATTTTTCCTCCTCAGTGCTTCTATGATTGTGGCATTTGAAAATGCATTTCCACCCTCAGATGACGATCTCACATTCTGCAGCACGATATCTATATTAAGAACAGGACTGTATTAATCTACAGTTCTACATTTGATCATCTGTATTATGTTCTAATGAAGAACACACAGCTTGGATGCGAGCTTTAACCTACAAAACTGTATCTTTGCAGGTCACTTAAACTGGCCTCGTAGGATGACAAATTTAGTCAAAGCAAGTGGTATTCAAGGTTGATACAGTCCAGGTTGTTTATCTAAATGCTCAATATGAAAGTTTCCATAAGGTGAATAATCTTATTTTGTTTGATTTAGAAAACCAGAAAGCTTTGGAATAATTCATTATTACCTGTAATTTTAAATATTGGCTACTAAATGTGTCAAAAAGGTGAATTTTATTTTACAAAATTATTACATGCTTTGGATTATAAGATTTTCCGAGTTCCCAGTTTAAATTACAGTAACACCTATTGAAGTTGGAATTCCGACTGGCACAGCAGGAGCCCTATGTTCAGTTTCCAATATGACCTCCATGCATACAGTATGTAATGAAAGCTGCAGGTTTAAATCATTTAGTTTCCCAGTAAATCAGTGACATACATAGGACTGTAAAATATCTATTTATGAAAATGTTCCATTTGTGACTGAGAGCATAAAATGGAGAAGAACACATTGTTATTGTCTTGTATTGCTGTAAGAAGTTAGCACCTCAACAATTAGCAAGTCCCACTGGTTTTCCAACTCGCAATTTGAACACATTTAGCTCAAGTGTGGCATCGCTAATAGTCATTATGGCTAAAGTGAAATATTGGTGGTATTTTTGATATATTTGCAGACCACAGAAGAGTCTCTATGAGGCCCCCCATGCTAGTTTTGCAATTTACCCCTAGCCTGTCTCTGATTGGTCGACCAGAAACCAATAAACTCCTGGTAATTCTTAGGTTATTATTCCACATAATGTTGCTTAAGTGTTTGTTTCTCGATTACTATTATCTTTAAAAAATTCCTGGTGTGTACACTAGGAGTAGCTTTGTTTTGTTGTAGGTGTTAGTTGATTGCATTTTTTTGTTTTTTTGTTTTAGTTAATCAGCAGTGAGTATATATTAGCTGATTATTAATAAATTGAACTTAAGATAATTTTAGCAATTATTGTGTTCTTGTCAAGCTTAAATAAATTCTGAATCCTGATGCTAATACCCAAGAGATTATCATGTCTGTTTTTTTCCCTATTAGTGTAAAAATATATATTTGTCCTTTAAAAATATTTTCAGTTCTGATTCATTTTGAGAAGTTAAAATAATTATTTATGAACATTAACAGAATCTAAGGAGCTTTAACTTTAATACAGCTTGAAAAAAGGGATTTGACTAAATTGGAGGTAAGTTAAAACCTTCAAGTTAAAGCCTTTACATCACAGAAACAAAGCTAACACTAAACCACAAATGGTCTGTGTGGCCTTAAGCATGCATCAGCTTTTACTTTGGCAAAATTGAATTAGGTATGATCATGTGAAACTGTGGCAGTTTTGGGTGCCATTTCCACTGTCCTTGCAGAGATGAAAGTGATCTCTTCACATCTGTTCACCTTAAAGAGGGAGAGAGGGGTCATCCATGCTCTTGGTAATTTTCTTGTTTTTTTGTGTTTTGAATCCTTGCAGTAACATAATATCATGACATTTACTCAGACTGATTACATAGATCCCATGCTGTAAACAAGGGCAGATGCTGTGCCAGATGTGCTGACAACAGTAGGTGTACAAAAGCTGTGAAGGTGACATTATATTACTGAAATCAGTGGTTTATACCAAACTAAAGCATATCTTTTCTTTTGCATATGTCATCATAAATCTCATCTGAAGCAGCAGCTGCAAATACAGGATCTCTCTGTGACAAACTACAGACATTACAAACTCACTTTCTAGTGTTTGTAGGTATCTTGCAAAGATATACATACCCCTTAAACCTTTTTGTGTTTTGTCACATTACAACCACAAACATTAATGTATTTTTTTGAGATTTTACGTGATAGACAAACACAAAGTACAGCAGAATTGTGAAGTCGAAAGAAAACGACAGCTAATGTTAAACGTTTTTTGTTTTTTTTTGCCAATAAATATCTGAAAAGTGTGGCTTGCTTACATTTTTAGCTACCCGGAGTCAATACTTTGCAGAGCCACATTTCTCTACAACTACAGTTGCAAATTTTATAGTGTTTCTACCAGCATTGTCAACTCTGAGACAGACATATTTAGCAACTCTTGGGATTAGGTCTGGACTTTGACTAGACTAGTCCAACACAAACGTCTTAATCTAAACCATTATATAGCTCTTGCTGTACGCTTAGGTTTGCTGCCCTGCAGTGACGTTAAATCCTTCAGACTGGTGCAGAGGTTAACAAACTTTACGGGGGTTTTCTTTCAGATTTGCCCTGTTTAACATCCTAAATGCTAACCAGATTCCCTTTCCCTGCTTAAGACAAGCACCCCACAGAATATATGCTGCCACCACCATGTGTTATTTTAGGGTTGGTATGTTTGGGGTGATGTGCAGTGTTAGCTTTCCTTCAAATATTGCGTGTTGCATGTAAACCAAAAAGTTTGATTTTGTTTTATTGTACGGAGCAACAACACTTCTTAAGACTTTCTTTTACTTTTAACTTCCTCACAACTTCATCACTGGTGTGTTCCTTTGTTTTCATGATGTTCACTAATGTTCTCTAACAAACCGTTGATCCCTTCACAAAAGAGCTGTATTTATACTGAAAATTAATTACACACAGGTAAGACTAATTAAGTGACCTCTGCAGGAAATTAATTTCTCTGTATTTTATTTGGGGGAATCAAACTAAAGTAGTACATGCATGCCTCACTTTTTTGTAAAAATGTAAAATTTAATGCATAGCAGTACTCACCACATGCTGGCCATTGTTGACAGACACCCCTTCTTGATCCATCATGTTGCGTGAGATGGTAATTGAGGGTAATTCCAGACTCTGTGGGGGGAATTGAGGAATTATTGGACCCCTATGCTGAGCTGGGGGCTCGGGCATTGCTGGAAAGGGCGAGTTCACTTCAGGTCCGAGATTGGACTCAGTCTCAGGTGGAGGTGTGATGGGTGGGATCTCGAATTCTTCATCCCCCAAGCTGGGAGTATGAAAAGTCTGCAGGAAAGAAGAAACAGAAGAAAATCATGAAACACAAAATAGCAGTGGAGAATTTGCTGTGGTGGGTCTTATCAAATTCACCGGAAGTACACCATCAGGGATTAAATCAAACAACTCTGCTTAAGCAGACAGTGTTTTAGGAGAGTGGTAATACACTTACACTCTAAGTGTGGTTAGATTTAACATTTCCTAAACCTACTGAAGTCCACTTTGAAGAGGAAAAAAAGATGTAAAAGGCAAGTGCAGAGGAGGACGTCAAAAGCAGAAATATCAAGCAGCAATCACGGAGAAAAGAGAGGATACATGATAAAAGCCCTTAATCTTGGGGATGGAAGATGTTGGGTTGAAGTGCAGGGAAAATGCACGTCACAGGGAGATGGGTTTAAAGAACATTTTCAAAGATTATTACGCCTGGCCAGAAGTGTTTCTTTTTGTTCCCCCTCGCCTGTACCCTTGAATCTGCTCATCAAACAGCCTAATCCTTTTGCCTTTTGAATTAAAGCTTTTGGTCACACTTAATTTGCTTATGTGACTTCTTGAAGATGGGGCTGTTCACAAACTTGGGTCTTGTTTTCATCAGCACATTGCAATAAGCTACTCTCTGGAAGGCCAAAATAATCATCTTCTCACAATGACAACAGTGTGGGACCACAATATTGCACGGCATGCTATCTGAGGTTCTATGCATTTCTGCTGCTGTCAAGTCAGACACATCACCTGTTAAAAGTAGCTTGGTTTTCGATCTTAATTGAAACGTTACGTGGCATTGTGCTAAAATCAATTTACAATCCCAAGATAAAAAAAACTTAACAATATATATTGTAGAATATATTTAAACAAAAGCTCAGAATCTTTCCATCAAATGGCATATAGAGCCAGAAAACCTCAGAATCATGATAGTGTGGAAGATAAATATATCACAGTTATCTAAGACTGACAGTTTTAGAGTCAACAGCCAGACCTCTCAGTAAGTTTTGGTTATGAGAATGCTTTCTTTTACTGAAAATCAGCTGTTTGGCTACAAGCAGCTATTATTGTATAGGTCAGTTAATTATAATAATTAATAATAATTAATTATTAACAAAATAATAAATATAGTTATAATATTACATTTCCAGTCACACCAACAAATCAGAGCACCATTGTTGGGCAACAGTGATTTCAATTAACAAATAATTATTAACAGAATTACTAATACAGTAAGAATATAAAGTCAGACTAACAAATCATGGCACCACCTGATCAGGAATCATTAGACAAACAACTTTCAGGTCTTGTCCTGTGAATACCAGCCCCATTTGGCGTGGTATTATAGAAAAAAAAAGATTAGAAAAAGGGGAATTCAAGCACTTACATTTAAAACAGCAAGCCATGTGCATATATACAAAATAAACACACAACTCCAAAATCTCCAAAATATAATAATTTATTTACAGAATAATCCAACTTCAAGTTCAAATATTTCAGTCAGCAAACTCTTAATAGGCTCAAACTAGGTTAGTAACACTAAACTAAAACTACCAAGCAAAAATGAAGAGAATAAAGAAATTTAATAAACAACAAATAATGAAAAAACTGAAACAAATTTCACTATGCAAACCAGAAGGGTAAATGAGGTATTGTTGTAATAGAATAATAGTGCGATTTTGCTGAATTCGAAATTAATAAACTTTTGGAAAATGTTTTGTTAATTTAACAAGCCATTTACGAGTAAAACACAGGCTGATAAAGTGAGGCTTGAAAAAAAAACCTGAATGACTCACTAATATAATATGGTGACACAGGAGGGTTACTGCCCATTCGCATAAGAATAACGATGCTGAGAAGAACAGGAGTAGAAATAAAAAAATACATCTATTTAAATGCTGCCAATAATTTCAAATTATGGTTCTAGTTACAACAGTAATTTGCCCCTGCACTGAATTAACAGGCAGACCAGGCTCACGCCAGAACACTTCTAAATCCCTCAGCAGGGTGCGGGTTTGTTAAGTCTCCAAGCTACTGCAGTCAGGCAACATTTTTCTTGACTTCCTCCTCCTCTTTGGATAAATTAAGTCTTTACAATATCAGCTTTATACTTTATTAACTTAAATTAAGCTGGATACTTTCCAGTCTCTATTTTTGTCCCGGGTGGCAACTGGTTTATGCATTGATGCCCACCTTCAGTGTTCCAGACATATTGTGCATTGTGCTCGGGTCCATTGTGCTGTCTTGCTTTTTAAGAACTTTTTTTCATATTTCTCCATTTGAGACTTGATAAAGACAGAAAAAAAAACTATTGTAAACTTCAAGGTTGTGCCGTAGGGTTCTTGGCTCTTGGTCACTTTTATCTCCTCATTGAGAGGTAAGCTGTCTCCACTACTCATCAGTCATTTGAAATTTCATAGGAATTCAGCCGAGAAACTATTTGGCCAAAAAATAATCCTGGATTATAACTATTTGCAGAGCCTCCCGCATGTTGACTAACCTTTACACACACCTGCATGTAACTCTCACAAGATTTTATTACATTTTTCTAAGCCTTGGTGGTGTTTAAATCTAAGTATTTTATTACGCATTGCAGCTTTAGCAAATATGTAAATGCAAATAAAGCTCATAACCTCTGCATATATAAAAGGCATTTCACTCAAAAATATGAGCTGTATTAAATGTTTCACATTAGTCAGCAGACATAACTCAAGCAATCTGGTCTTTCTATGCTTTGCCTTTCTGTGTTTGGTAAGGAGTGGAATAACAGAAGGGAGACAAGGAAGGGAATATGCCAACACAGACCTTGATTGGGAGTATTAATGTTCCCCGGGCTTGTTTTTGCACATAGACACTTGAAACTAATTCATTGTCTACTCAGGGCAGCTGTCTTTACAAGCACTGATGAAGGGAGAGCTAATCAGAGTGTAATGCTTTCCATTTCAATGTCTCCCCCTGCTCCGTGACTCACTATGTATTTCAGTTCTCTTTAAATTCACAGCAACTCTGGCTAGCAAAGAGAATGTTAAGTCCAATATAACATTGTCAACAGGAAGTTATTACTGTCAGTGCTTTGTTCTTTCATTATGCTTTAGTCAACTACAAAAAGAGGGAATACGTATTGTAGTTTACAGCAGCAGTTCAGCAGCATGCTCATCAGAACACAGATGAAGTACACAAAGCTAAACCAAAATGTCTTCAATCATTGAAGAAATTTTCAGTAGCAAATGGAAAACATCAGATCGCTCTTCTTTAGTCTTCATTCAGCATTTTCAACTTGCCACATGACGCAGGGTCAGCCTTTAGATCTGTTCCTAGTCTCATCTGGATCATATCATGTAGCAATGTGAAGCATACTTTGTTTTAGTCTTGCTGTGTCATCCACAGTTAATTACAATGCTATGACTGTAGTCGAACATAAGGCATGGTTCAAAAACAGATTACAAATAAAAATCAGAAAAGCATGGCATGCGTTCTTATTCTGCCCACAATGTTAACTGTGAGTCTTTTGGGGTATGTCTATTCTAACATCCATAGACTAAATCTTTTACCCATTTGTTGCGTTTGTGAACATCAATGTTTGAGTTTTGACAAATATTCTTAGGTGGTTTTAGGTCTGGACTTTAACTAACCTTTCAAACACTCAAATATGCTTGGATGTAACCATTACATTGTAGCCCTCACTGTATGATAAATGTTTTCCTTGTGGTAGGTGAACCTTTAACCCAGTCTCAAGCATTGGCAGCGTCTAACAGGTTTTCTTCCAGAACTGCCCCATATTTAGCTCCATCTAACTTCCCTTCAACTTTGAAGAAAAACGTCCCCACAGCATGATGCTGCCCCCACCATGTGTTATTTTGGGAAAAGTGTGTGTCTACGGTCAGATATTCAGCTAAAACTGTAATTCTTGGTAAAGAAAGCCAACATAAGCACAGTTAATAAACATGTGATGTGGTATTAACTGAAAGGATTGCTACTTGCTGATGCATGTACATTTCCTGTAGAGTTACATTACATAAGATAAATTAGGAGGGCTCACTTTATGATACTGGATTGTTTATTGAGAGCTGTGCTATAAACATTTGGACTCATAAGACATTTTAGACAAATGCCAAAGATTAAAGTTGGCTGAGGTCAGAGCTACATTTGAAAGAAAACAACACAAGCATGGCAGTGACCTTTTAAGTGTAACACAGATACTTACCCAGTACAGAAGAGTGCTAGTGTTTACAGTCTATTAAAACAGTGGAAGAGGATGGCAAAATACAGAGAGAAACAAAATATTACAGTGGGGAGGCTGGATAGAGCCATATCAGTATCAAAGACCATGCTTGTGTGCATCTCATCTCATTGTTAATGATGATGCAAATTAACATCTACACCAGGGGCACTGATAATAGAGACATGGAGTTTGTGTCTCATATAGGGGGTTATGGAAGATGTCAGCTGTCTGTGTTGAGAAGGGCCTTCTCCCCGGGGTAGAGGTGCCAGATTTTACTGGAACCCACAGAGTGTTACAGTGTCACACACTGTCTGGTGTCATTTTACATAAAGCCAGTCTAATTCTGCACCAGGAGCAGCTTAGGGAGCTCTGTTTGGAGATTAAGAGATGCACAATCCACTTTCTTTGCATCACCAGCCTGATTATCCATTTAAATTGTTCTGAAAGGCTCAGTCCAGCTAAGTGCCAAGTCAGATGCTGGCTTTTGGATGTGCAGGCATGTACACGTTAAGGGGTGGGCAAGAGGGAACAACACAGGAGAGTGCCAGTGTGTATGTGCATGCGTGTGTCTTTCTACCACCAGCCACAGAGTTTAGTTGTATGAGGGCAGAGCAGGGCATGTAACAGAGAGGCCTGATTTAATCCTGTGGGAGCATCCTGAACATTTGTGTGGGAAATACCAATTGCCTATTCTAGGCGGTAAAAGTTCCTCAGTCAGCATTACCAAATTGATTCTGTTTTGAGAAAATGTGCAAGACCTTTTGTAAAAATTTGATTGAGGTCTGTGCTGTGTGTTGATTTACTGTGAATATTTTACTCTATTAAGCTAATAAGGGTACTTTAAGCTAAATGCTAATGTTTGCTTGCTAACATAATTACAAAGAAAGCATGCTAGTTTAAATGACCTGTCTGAAAATGTTTGAAAATGTTTTAACTCTGTATAAATCTGTCTGAAGGATTACGTAGATGCACCTCAGTAAAATATTCAGTATATCATTTAAAAAAGCATTTATTTCAGTAATTTAATTTAAAAAGTCACAATCTGGGATGCGGAATGGTTCAAAGTTTGTGAGTGGCCCACATAAACGTGTAGGCTGATAAGCAGTCACTAATGGTAAGAAACAAAAACAGCCATTGCTAGAGACGCTGGCTTTTCACAAGGTGCTTTATCTAACCTCTCTTGCCAGTTCCCTTTTCGAAAAGAGATTTCTAATCTCAAGGAGGCTTTGCCTGGTTAAATGAAGATCATGATAATCTTCATGGAAACTTAAGTTGAAAGAAAACACGTGCTGCCTCAACAAGAGAAAAAATGGAGCCCTGATCAGGAACTGAGTTGCTTTTACTTTACAGTACATTGATATACCATTCAGCAGGCCTGCAGTTCTGTATTTAAACCAGTTTTTTTTTATAATATTCAAATTTTCTGAAAAACTAAATTCTGGGTTTTAATAAGCTAAAAGCAAGAATTCCTAAAATGAAAAGAAATAAACACTCTGTATATTGAATCAAAACATGAGTTTCACTTTTTGAAATGAATTACTAAAATAAACCTTTTGATGCTCAAACTTTTGAGATGGACTGGCACAGTCCATCTCAAAAGATGAGTGAGTGTATTTGAGCAAATATGTTGTTCCTTTTTTCAAAATTGCCAAAGCAGCAGCAGCTCAGTAGCTCCAGGTCTGTTTTGAAGATTACTGACCCTATTTAAGTATGAAAAGGTACAGGAAAGATGTTAGGAAAAAACAAATATAGAGCACAAGTCCAACCACACTTAGAATGAACTAAACATTTCACCTCATAAACGGAAGCCTTTCAAAATCTTCCTTGTTGGAGTTTACTGTGTTATCCTCATGACATAGACTGTCCAACATCTTTTTGTTCGGGTGACACTGTTTCACCTAAATCAATCATTATAGTTTTAGATTAGTTCATTAACCACTGAACTAATCAGTATCTGTGATAGCAGTTGCTCAGTGTGTAAAGTTGTTGTTTTCTAACATGAAGGTCAGTTGATGACTGCATCGCTTGCATATACAGAAGTATGCATAGGTCAGTATGCGATTCTGAGTGTAAGATTTTGATTGTATGATTACCTTGATTATAAGTACACATACAAGAATCACATGTTTTAAAGTGATACTTTGGTAGTCAGGTAACCAGCTGCTCATATAAAACTTTTAAAACATTGATACTAACAGTGATGGGTAGCACTCATTTTGTGATGAATGACTATCTCTTTCCTAATGAAAATATTTTTAAACACAACAATTTGTTTTTCTTTTAAGCGAGAAAAAGGTATAGGAGCTTCCTTATAGCTAGCTAACTGGTAGTGTACAGCAACAGGTGGGGGAGGGGCTGGCTTTGTTTTTCTTTGCTCTAAATAGTGAAAGAAAACTGAATTTGGCACTATTTTGTCTCACAGAAACCTGGCTGCAGCAAGAGGATTATGTTACTATAAATGAGTCAACTCCTACTAATTATTTAAATTTTCACATTCCTCGAAATACTGGGTGAGGAGGAGGAGTAGCAACCATCTTTCAGTCCAATTTATTGACTAGTCCCAGACCAATCAATAGCTACAACTCTTTTGAATATTTAATCCTCAGTTTTCCTCATCCAAATTGCAAAGCACTAAAACCACTTTTGTTTGTTGTTTTGTACCGTCCACCAGGCCCTTACTCTCAATTTTTAGATCAGTTTTCAGACCTTTTATCTGATTTAGTGTTATACAGATAAGGTTATTATGGTGGGGGATTTTAACATTCATGTTGACACTGAAAGTGATAGCCTAAATATAGCCTTTAATGCTATCTTAGACTCAATTGGCTTTGCTCAAAACATTAACAAACCTACCCACCTTTGTCTTCATTCTCTGGACCTTGTGCTGACATATGGCATTGCATGTAAAGACATAACAATATTTTCTCATAACCCTGTCCTGTCTGACCATTTTTTAATAACCTTTGAGTTTAATTTAACTAAGTACTCCACACTTGAAAGAAAATTTCATTATAGTAGATCATTATCAGACAATGCTGTAACAACCTTTAAAGAATCTGTTCCACTTTTGATTTCCTCATTATCACAGAAAAACACGGTGGAGGGCAATAATTTTGTTTCTTCCCCTTCACATATTGATTCTCTTGTTCATAGTGTTACTTCATCATTGCGTGGTGCATTAGACAATGCAGCCCCCTAAAAAAGAAGGTAATTATTCATAGGAGGCTAGCTCCCTGGTTTAATTCAGAGCTGCGTACTTTAAAGCACAATGTTAGAAAATTGGAGAGAAAATGGCGCTCTGCAAACCTAAAAGATTCCTACTTAATCTGGAAAAATAGCTTACTGTTGTATAAACAGACACTTCACCAAGCCAGAACAGCTTATTTCTCATCATTAATAGAAGAGAACAAGAATAATCCTAGGTTTCTCTTTAGTACAGTTGCTAAACTTACACAGAGTAATAGCTTTCTTGAGCCATCCATTCCCTTAGCTCTTAGCAGTCATGAGTGTATAGGATTCTTTTTAAATAAAATTGATTCTATTAAAAAGAAAATCTTTGATATACTCCCGAAGATGATTACTTCATCCTCAGCAGGTGAGACAACATTGAAAGTAACTGTAGAACCTGATCTGTGCTTGGACTGCTTTGATCCTGTGGAGCTTCCAGAGTTGTCAGAAATATTAGCTTCATCTAAACCTTCAACTTGTATGTTAGACCCAATCCCAACCAAATTATTTAAGGAAGTGTTTCCTCTTATTACCAGCCCCATTTTAGATATGATTAATTTATCCTTAGTAAATGGATATGTACCACAAGCTTTTAAGGTAGCTGTAATTAAACCTTTGCTTAAGAAACCTTCACTTGATCGAGATGACTTAATACATTTCAGACCTATATCAAATCTTCCATTCTTATCTAAAATTCTTGAGAAAATAGTTGCTAATCAAATGTGGGAGCATTTACACAACAATGACCTGTTTGAAGAGTTTCAGTCAGGCTTCCGAGCTCATCATTGCACTGAAACAGCTCTGCTGAAAGTCACTAATGATATTCTTCTAGCCTCAGATAATGGACTTATGTCTGTACTTGTCCTGTTAGATCTCAGTGCTGCATTTGATACAGTCAATCACAATATTCTCTTAGAAAGGCTGGAATATGCTGTACAGATCAGGGGAACAGCACTAGGCTGGTTTAAATCTTATCTGTCTGACCGATTACAGTTTGTTCATGTAAATGATAAATCATCTTTAAACTCCAGGGTTAATTGTGGAGTACCACAGGGTTCAGTACTTGGGCCAATTCTCTTTACTATATATATGCTTCCAATAGGTAAAATTATCAGGCAGCATAGAATAAAATTTCCCTGTTATGCTGATGATACTCAGCTTTACTTATCCATAAATCCTGATGAGCCCAACCAGTTAGATAGACTACAAGCATGCCTTGAAGACATAAAAACTTGGATGACTTTAAATTTTCTGCTTCTAAATTCAGACAAGACAGAAGTTGTTGTCTTTGGACCGGAGTCTTTAAAAAAGAAACTGCTTAGTCAATCACTTAACCTGGATGGCATTAAATTGACCTCCGGTAATAAAGTAAAAAACCTTGGTGTTATTTTTGGACATGTCATTTAAATCCCATATTAAACACGTTTCTAGGATTTCCTTCTTTCATTTCCGGATCATTGCCAAAATTAGAAACATCCTGTCCAGAAGTGACGCTGAAAAACTAATCCATGCATTTGTTATTTCAAGGCCATCCCAGTGATGCAGTTAAAAGCCTTCAGCTGATTCAAAATGCTGCAGCAAGAGTTCTGATGAAAATTAAAAAGAGAGATCATATTTCCCCTACTTTAGCTTCCCTTCACTGGCTCCCTGGTAAATCCAGAATAGAATTTAAAATTCTCCTTCTCACATATAAAGCCATTAATGATCTAGCTCCATCATACATCAAAGATCTGATTGTTCCATACGTTCCTAACAGAGCACTTCGTTCTCAGACTGCAGGTTTACTGGTGGTTCCTAGAGTCTCTAGAAGTAGAATGGGAGGCAGATCCTTTAGTTATTAGGCTCCCCTCCTGTGGAACCAGCTCCCAGTTTTAGTCCGTGAGGCAGACACCCTTTCTACTTTTAAGGCTAGGCTTAAAACTTTCCTTTTTGATAAAGCTTATAGTTAGAGTGGCTTAGGTTATCCTGAGCTATCTTCCTTATTTCTACCTCCGTCTTCTTTCCTCCCTGTTGGATGGAGTAAGGGGGAGTAAGGATTAGCCTAAACCGGCTCAGTTATGGTTGAGGTGCAAACACACCCTCCATTTCTGCTACCTGTATGACCCCCTCTCTTTTCCAACAGTTATAATCAATCTGAAAGAGAGAGGTATCCCAATCGTTGTGGTTTTTAGTATAACAATGGCCATCAGTGGGCTCTAGATGAACAAACTGTCTACTTTTAAGGCTAGGCTTAAAACTTTCCCTTTTTGATAAAGCTTATAGTTAGAGTGGGTTAAGTTATCCTGAGCTATCTCTCTATCTCTAGTTATGCTGCTATAGGCTTAGGCTGCTGGAGGACATAATGACCACTTTCACCCTCTTCGCTACATTCTCACACTACTCTCCAATTTTGCATTATTTGCTGTTATTTCAACTTTTAACTTTGTTCTCTCTCTTTTCTCTTCCTAGAAGCTACACCTGGCCTGACTCTGTGTCTACCTGTGACACCTTTCTGGAGAGGGGCATCGTCCAAGCTTCTGTTGGCAACAACGTAATGCTCACCCTCCACCGATGATCCACATGGCCCTGTCTTTCAGTGTTTAACCCTTTCTCTCTCCTAGACGTGGCAATTGACTGAGCTTTTGCTGTGCCTAAGTCTATGTGCTCTCTGTCAGACTCTAACCTTGAAAACTGGCTCAGAGTTTATCTGTTCCTTCTTTCTAGGTGAAACGACTAAAGGACCTACATCCATTAACATTTACTTTTCCTTCCCATAGAAAGGACTCCTGGATCAGTTTTCTTTGTTCTCTTTGTGTCTCTGCTCTGTTCTCTCTAACCCCCAGTCGGTCGTGGCAGATGGCTGCTCACACTGAGCCTGGTTCTGCTGGAGGTTTCTTCCTGTTAAAGGGGAGTTTTTCCTCTCCACTGTCGCTACATGCATGCTCAGTATGAGGGATTGCTGCAAAGTCAACGCCAGTGACTGTCCACTGTCTCTACATGCTCATCCAGGAGGAGTGACTGCGAAAAATCTCAGACTCGATGCAATCTGTTGTGTTTCCTTAGATAGAAAAACTTTTTATCCAATTTGAATAAATAACTGAATCTGACTGCACTGTTCAATGGTTAGGACTAATTGGAATGTATGTACCTGAGTTTTGTGAAGTGCCTTGAGACGACATGTGTTGTGAATTGGCGCTATATAAATAAAACTGAATTGAATTGAATTGAACTATTCATTATCATTTGTCAACTGATTTGTGAAACTGAACAGGGGGCTTAAAATATGTTGTGGACCATTTTTGAAAATATTTCACAGGTACTGTATATCTGGAAGCCATTTCTACAAAAAATATGGGAACATAACTAATTGTGAAGCGTCCACACAGAATCAATATTACTAGTTACAGCATATATATAATTAAGCATTCAACTATGTTTGAAACAAACAAAACAGTTGGATGAAACAGTTAATAGGCACTTTCCAGTGTTTTACCTTTGGTATGCCATGATGCCTTTTTCAATAACAGGAGAAAGAGCAAGAAAAGGCTTTTCAGACAATAGTCCCAGTCCCTCAATAAATGTAGTAATCCAATTCACAGATGCAATAACCAAGACTTGTTAAAGGCAGCAGCATGCAATTACTGTGTATAATAGGCCTCAGAATCAATAGAGGCTTGGTTGAATATCCAGTTTCAAATATACAGACAGGCAGAGTGCAACTACTCAAATGACAACATCAGGCATGGCACCCCTAATCAGCATTATTTCAAATTTGGATCATTTGTAGTCCATTTCTACATATTTATAGCTCATTACATGACTCTAATTTGATTGCAAGAGTAAAGTGATACATCTGAGTGGAAAACATTCTCAGTGTACAGTATCCCTTTTCCCTGAGGGAGGCAGTCAACCTTTCACTGCTAGGATGTGAGCTTTACCAGGCACACCAAGGTCATCTTATCTCATCCTCTAAGTGCATAAGGTAAATGATACACTGGCCATCCAAACGCAGCAAATACAACGCTGCAGTTCTCAAGTAGAAGCTTCTTGTCAGAGCAATATATACAGCATGAGATTTACTATAAACACTGTGCAAACAGCAGCTGAGAATAAACAGGTTTCTATTTAACTTAGTGTGCAGCATTTGTATTCAGCCCCTCAGAGGCTCCCTTTCATTGCAATTATAGCTGCATGTCTTTTGGGGTATGTCTCTACTAGCTTTTACATCAAAGAGAGAATTTTGCCCATTAGTCTGTGCAAAATAACTGAAGCGTAATCAGGCTGGATAAAGACTATATGTGAAGATCAATTTTTATATCTTCAACAGATTTTCAATTTGATTTGGACTTGGACTGAGCCATTGTAACACATGAATGTGCATTGATCTAAACTGACTCATAATACATCTGGCTGGATGTTTAGGGTCTCTAGCAAGCAATAATATAATAACAGCCAATAATGTAATGATTTTGGCAATTTTAAATGAAATAAAATCCAAAACAGCAATAACCTGCCTGTAGTTTTTCAGTCAATAAGAAAATTTTGCCAGTAGTGTAATAAATTACATTCTGGCTGGTATTATATTATTGGTATAGCCTTAAAAAAAGAATTTTCTGAAAATGTAATACCAGCGTAACACATGTAGGTCACATGGCCATACTCCATTAAGTTGTGTTACTACCCACTGCACTTCAAATTAATTAATCGATCATATTTATCCATATATCAAATTATAAATTTACATTTCTAAAGGTAGTGAAGAATATTCTAAGCAAAGATTTTGTGCGACTAATAATTCTCAATTTGTTTTATAACCATAATTAGGAAGAGAAACCGTTTTATAGCACACACTCCTGAATTAAAGAATATGAAAACTATACTATCCACTACACCTACTTTTAACTAGCAAACTGCATAAAAACTGCATAAATATATTATTTCTAAGAAATTTATTCCTTAAGCATTATTATAGTATTGTCTATAGTTACTAACTTTTTTATTATTAATTTTGCAACAACAACATGATAACCAGCCAATAATGTAATAACATGTTGCATCACTGGGAAATGTTAATATGTTATTGGGTCAATCAGTAATTATTGGCTTTATTACAGCTAAAATTGGCAAAATTATTACATTATTAGCATCTATTTAGTTATTAGCCATTATTATATTATTGGATGCAACAGGGTTTTTGCTCTGGTATTAAGTCTTTTGCAGCCTTTAATAGGTTTTCTTTCAGGATTGCCCTGTTTTTAGCTCAATCCATCTAAACATCAACTGTGCCTTGTTTCTCTGTCCCCACTAATGAAAGCATCCCCAAAGCCTGATGCTGTCACCACCATATTTCACCATTGTGTGCTCAGGTTTATGTGCAGTGTTACTTTATTGCCAAACTTAGTGCTATGTCACCTTTTTGGACATACAACCTTTTCTTCAATATAGGAGCTTTTCAAGAACAACTTAACTATGTTTAACAAACATCTTGAAAGTCTGTATATCAGCGCAGTAATCAAGACCCTTCCATCCCAGTAAACATAATATGAGCCAGTCACATTAGGCAAAAACATCTTCTCATAAGAGAAAGGAGGAAGTATCTTTATTCTTCCTTCAGCTCAGGCTGCAGCACTCAATAGCCTGAAAATTTCAATGTTTGAAAGAACCATCCATGTTTATGACTTTCTCTCCCTCTTTCTTTCCTTTAAAAGCACAATACCATCTGTGCCCTAACACTGGAAACAGTTGTTTCTTTTGATTAAATGCAAATGAGCTGGACTGTTTGTATCTGTATCTCCCCGCACCCCCCTTCCCCTCACTGCCACAGTGGGCCCTCACAGCTGGGGACTGAACGCTCTCCAAGCAGACTGTGTCGATGTGTTTCCTGCATTGGGCCTATGGAGCCCGTGGATTCAGAGGATGTGCCCAGTCAGCGTAAATGTGGGGGAAAATTAGACTTCTTCTATAATGCTCTGTGGCTTTGTGAGGCAGCCACTTTATGAACACAAGGTCACACGCTCCACACACTTGTGTGGAGCTGCCTGATCTTGTGTGTCACAGTTGCGTCCCTGCTGCCCAGCTGACATGAATGAAAACAATGAGGTTAACAATGACATCTATCTCTGTATTATGGAGCAGTGCAATAGCGCTTTGCTGTGGGTTTTGAAGCCAGATCAATCTCTGAATGAGATTGAACCGTTTGAACCACAGAGGATGACGGGTATTTTTGGTACTCTTGTCTCTAATGACAGGGCACTACAGTGGGTGGAGGGGGGTGGGGGGAGGGGGGTGGGGTAAATTTAGCTTACTGTTAGGATGACTACGGCTCACAGAGGCAGCTATAGACTTCCACAGGAATCACCACTCCACTCTTTCTTTTAATGCAGAAGAACATCAGTGTTATTCCTGCAGCTCCGAAGCAAAATCCTGTTGCTGACATTTCACTTTTTGTAAGGGTCAACAGTGCTACTCAGATGGTGGTTTGACTCTGGAATGTCTTTTGCTCCTTTATCATAGCTTAACAAAATGGAAGGAAACAGGTGTTTGGAAGATACAGCATTATCTCAGAAAGCTGGGGATACAGAGTGTAGTCAAGGTAGTCAGATCACAGAAAATTCACCCATCCGCATGAAAATGTAGAATGGGCCTGGCTCATCTTTTCATTGTTGTAAACTCCCGTTTGGGTGTAAGAACAAACAAGGGTGTGGTGACCAATGATGTGCGAGTATTGGTGATCATATAAGGAGTTCATTCGTCTAAATTCTACTTTGACTCTTCCTACATTTATAACTGTGCAACAGTATGTATGAGGCAAACTATGAAGCTAACCAATAAAAGCCTGTAATTATTTCTTTACATTTGCTTATCTGTGTTTCTTGGGTTGAATGTGCTTGTTATAGAACTCAATTATGGAAAGAATAAATATTATTTGTTTTGCTCAATTTAAAATCATGATTACACACAGAGTTAGGAAACATTACATTTATTGCATGTAGAGAACTTTTTTTACATTCCTCCAATTATCTTTGTTTCTCTAAATTTCTTCTAATATTTTTGTACAAAACAGCGTCTCATGTTTTTTTTAAGCCCAAATGGGTTTGACATAAGTGTGATTGTGTCCTCACCAATGACCAATGTTTTCTGAGAGAGCTGCTATAATGTTCTAACTACACTTAATTTAGAACACATGTAGCTTTATTTTTTTATTTCAAACAGATGGTTTGAGTCGACATACAGCTGCAAAAGGCCCTCAGTAAACTCACATCACACTTCCACTGATGACCTTTATAGGAGAGAAGTTTGCTGAAGTAGTAAGGCAATTAAGGCTTGCCTCCACTCTTTATTATATGAGTTTGATCATTTGGCTCATAATGTTTTTTGGATTTAATTATCTGCAAAGTAAACATAGAGAAAATTGCTGTAGTTTTTAAGGAGCTGTCTGAAGTTATGCTTGAGATTTTAAAACTGCAAATAACGACAGATACAGTCTCTGTCTGCCACTGTGCTTCTCTGCCAAAGTCATTGTAAAGATTTGATCACATCAACCCATGAACTTGAGGTGTATCCAGAAACCAGCAGAAATCAGATGATTTTAGGTTTGACAGGCCCAAATCACTGCATTGGCCGGTCAGAAACAAAAAAATCCAATCTTTTTCTGATCTGTAAACACATCATACATGAGCCCTATCAGGTGACACTGACATCACTCTTCGAAGTGGAAGTCATTACTGAGTAAAGAAGTTATCAGGGTGTTAAAAAGTTAAGTCAGGGGAAGCAGAAAAGCTGTAAGAAGCTTTTGGAAAGGAAAATGTTTCTTCTATAGAGGCATGTTGGCTGTTCATTCAGGATGCTACTTTTAAACAGGTTTTAGACTGCAGCAAAAAAAAAAAAAAAAACAGGAAGTTGAACATACTACAGCTAATAATCTGTTCTATCTTTTTGAAAAATCCAGTTCTGTATGTTATGGGATATGCTGGATTAGGCAATGTTGCTCCTCTTTTGAATCTCACAGTTCAGTTAAGGCTCTACAAGGAACACACAAACGAACTATGATGCTAATCGTTTAGCAATTTAGAATGCTTAAAACTATTCAAAACATTAACTATGTACTCATTTTGTCCTTTTTTTAATATTGCTAAAATCTTGTTGGACTGCAGAGCTGTTTAACTGTGACTGCTCTCTCTCTCTCTCACACACACACACACAATGTAATGCCACCTCTGGTTATAACACAATCAGGCAATGATAGATTACAGAAAGGCTGCCTTGAGATTCTTTGTAGTTACAGTAAATTAATAAATGATTTATTAGTCTAACATATATCAGATATTTTATCTCTTCATTAATAAGCTGTACAAAGAATTTAATATCTAGTAATATGACTTGCATTACACTTTCAGGTGTGAAAATAAAAGAAACAAGTTAGTGAGCTATAGTCTGTGTGGTAAAAGAGTGAATGAGATTTACTGTTATTCCATTTAGATGGGTTTCATTTATAAATACCTCTTCACGATAAGTGGAGGATTTTACTGTATTTGTAGATGGTCCACCCGTGTTGAGAGAGACATCGCTACAACTTTGAAACCATTGTTTTATTTTCTATAAAAATGTTATTGTTAAAACAGTTTAAGTCCGTTGTTCCTAAAGAGAAATCAGTTTAAACTGGTGTTGGCAGGTCGGAGCTTTATAAAGTCCATCTATCCATTCATCGATGTTCTAAACCTGTTCTTCCGTACAGGGTCCCACTACATGGGAGATGGTGCCTACCTCCAGCGCTCTACAGCCGAGAGGCGGGGTACACCCTGGACAAGGTCGCCAGTCCATCACAGGCTTTATTGTCAATTATTGTAAATTGGCATAAATCTCTGATCAATTATCTAAACAAAATTCACAACTTTTACAGTGAAGTCCTTCATTTACGTTGTGGAATTGGAATGAGGACAACCAATGTCAATAACATAATTTTTGTCATACAGCCCTAGCTCAAAGGACATTAGAACAAAGGAAAAGAAAAAGGGTACTCACATCCCCAGCAGCAAGAAGGGTGCCATTTGCTTCGGCCATGTTCATGTAATTGTTGTTATTCTGGAACTGTGAATAAAGATGGAAAAAAAAAGACAATCAGTCGATGACGTACAGTGGGTTAGTGGGCTACCCCATTTTCTCAACAGACATCTGTCACTCAAACTGTTACACTTCAAATATTTGCATACCAAGTTTACCCTTTTCTCCACCTGCGAAGCAGCACTTTGCTGTTATTGTTACATGTTGAGAGGCATGTGAGAGGCCCTGGCCAATTCAAGACAGCGTAATGAGAATCTGCTCTGGCTATTCAGCCCTTATGGGATGGCAATTAAGGATATGTTTGCATCACAAAGCCAAGTATCAGGATGCAGTGGCAGGTTATTAACTTCAAATAACTGATGGGAGGAGGGATACTGGAGGGAAATGAAGAGGTGGAGGGTGTTTTTATTGTAGGTGGGGATGCATTGTTGGTCAGTAATAGCTGGGTTTACCATTTTATTAAACTTATATCATTCTCATGGTGAATTTCTGCAATAGAAATTATTTTAAGCTCCAGTGCCTACATGCATCAGATTAATGTGTGGGAAACAATGGGGAGTTAGTTCATCCCACACTGTAAAAATTTAAGGCAACTGATAAGCTATTAAAACGCTGTAGTTTGGAAAGAAATAACATGTTTCCACAAAATGTCCCCACCCCTCCCAACCCACACATGGCCTGCTGGCAAAATGGCAGCCACTTTGTTTCTTCTGAGACACAACTGCGCTGACAGGTAGGAACAATGGGACATAGAATGAAGAATTATGGGCTAGCAGCTGGGCCCAGGAGCACAATGCACCTCTGTAAGAGTGAGGAGAGAAAACAGCCTGCACAACATAGGGAAGAAAGAATCATGGTGAGGTTACATCTCCATGAGATTTAACTGAGAACCCAGTTTTAATATTTTATATATATATATATATATATATATATATTATATATATATATATATATATATATATATATATATATATATATATATATATATATATTTATATTTATATACACATATTTATATATACATACATACATACATACATACATACATACACATATTTATATACATACATACATACACATGTTTATACACACACACACACACAAACACTCCTTAAGAGGACAGATGCCAAACAGTAATGCTACCAAACTTGGATTTAAATGAGAAGAATGTTTTTTAGCAGTGTGTGTTTTCTTCTACACTTCCTTTCTTATGAGTGATTAGTATGAAAATGTAATTACAGAAAGAAGCGCTACTAATCAACTGCGAATGGTATCCATTAATTAGTCCATGCCCTGGAGAGAAAGTGGGAAGTCAGCAGCAGTGTTAACTGTGCTATGTAACAACGAGTAGAGGTGCCATGAGCTCTGATAGCATTTACTGAAGAAGGTGGTTCGAGCTTGCCTGAGCCTCTGGTGCCCTGTTAGACTGAAGCTGCCCCAATGTACTATACCCGACTTAAGAACTGGGGTTTACATAGTTTATATCAAAATGTTCTAAAAAGTTAAGAGCTACATGGCTCCAATCAGAAACGTATGTTAACAGCTAGAACTCCTTCACTGCCCAGCTGTATGTAACTTGGAGGCATGATGTGGCTGGGTTACGTAAACCACTTGGCCGGTAATTAACCTTACCATGGCCTTATCTTGGAACTGCTCTTCTATCCCTCGTCTTCTTTTAGATAATAAATTAAAGTCCCAGAGATATCCCTCTCTCTTCGAGCACTAAGAAAATTGTTCTGATTTAGAACAAGATAAGGCTACATGCAGGGCAGGCCCTGCTTCTTCTGGTCCTGTGAGTACTGTTTTCAAAAGTGAGCTGACAATTTCTCATTTTAAATACTTTTCAGATAAATTGAAGACATTCCTCACAACAAAGCAAAAACTAGCTAACTGTAATCCTCCTATGTTTCCTTAATATATGGAGAAGTAAAATGTGGAATATGTCAACATTCTCCCAATAAACATTTTTTAAAGAGGCTACGGACAAGAAACTCAGACCAGATGCCAGTAACAGCACAAGTAAGCTACACATACAAAGAAGACAAAACAAATAAGCAGCCTTCTGAATGTCTGCACGACCAGGTGCTCCTGGCAAGCTCTCTCACAGAGAAGCAAAAATAATAACCAGACGAGTTGTCCAAGAGATGAGGACCACTTGCAAAGAGATTCAGAGAGACCTGGAATTAGCAGGAACTGTTTATCCACAAAAACAATGAGTAATAACATCTATAAGAGCTCACTGGACAAGACAACACTGAAAAAAAGAATGCTGAAGCTCATTTAAATTTTTGCTAAGAACATTTGGACCAGTCAATAAAATACTGAGAACATCACCTGGCCAGGAAGGTGTCCCTGCAAATATCACGTTTGGAGGGGCAGTGGCACCTCAAAAGACCTGAAAAATGGCATCCCAACAGTGGGGCTTAGAGGTGGAAACACTACTGTGTGGGAATACTTTTTAGCTTTTAAAACTAAGAGACTTCATATACTTGAAGGAGAAATATACTGAGGCCTTCTTGATGAGGATCTGAGGGTGAAACATGGTGCATTTTCAACAAGGCAATAAGGAAACTGTTGGTTTCAGAGAAAAGTAAATATGTTCAATACTCTACATCAATGTACTAAATTATAAATAACTTGTGCCCTAATTTGTGTTGATTCCTTTGTATGTGTTGATCACATGAGTTGTTACAGACATCTGGTGTGAATTACATGTCAGTAGCCTAATTAGAAATACATTTACTAAGAAAAACATTGATTTGTTCAGCTCCCTTTTTCCCTGTTATTTGCTGTCAAGCCTTTTTTTTTATGCTTAAGCGTTACCCTCACATCCGATGCTTACATTAACTGCCACAAATTATCTACCAAATTACTTACCACGCTACACACCACTGAATTCTGCAGATGACAACCTTACAAATATGCATGTGTCTAAATCAGAAAGTGATGAGTCATTATCAACAAAAATCATACTAGGAGATATGGCTAATTTACACATCGCAAGCATGGACATTGATCCAAATCTCATTAGCTAATCAAGTTAAGTCCAAATGCCAATTAGCGATGCGAATCTCCCTTGGCTCTGTCTCTGTGAGTCATATTTTACTGTGTTTCAAAGGTCATTTAAGAGCAGCTCCTAATCTCCGTGGAGAACTGTGACTAACATCCTAAGAAACATCCCCTGCCACTGTTATCAATCTTAAAAGCTCATCCCACGTTGGTCTGACTGCAACAACGAGAGCAGGCAGTGGAGATTGTTGTTGTTATTCTCAGTTCCTTTCTGGTGAGGGGTGGGGCAGAGAGAGGGGCACTCAGGGCTCATGTTTGCAGCACTGCCGATTGAGTCAAATGCCAGAAGAAATTAAGTGTGATTAGAGGGTCCATGCAGCTGACGCTAAAATGGGTCGGCGCAGACAATGAAGGCTCTGTAATTAAAATGATGTGACGAGCTAGATGAGAGCAGCGGCTGCCATGTAAGGGGCCAAACAACGGCGTGTACGCCAACTTGGAAGAAGCTTTATAAATGGACGTTTTGAGCAAATCCTAGGATTTGCACTGAGAGAAAAAATACTCCAAAAACAAAACAAAATGTCAAATTCTTACTTTGATTTGCTTGTTCTGGCAAAGGAGAAGCACTGTGAAGCCATAGAAAAGTGATGCTTTAAGGCTTTCATTAACAGAATATAATCACAGCTAAAAGCTCTTTGTAAAATGAGCCGCGCTGAGAGTCAGACATGGCTACATGGCAGAGCAAATGCTGGGCACTCTGTGTTTTTCTTACTCTTTCTGCACCAGCAGCACATTTCTTCTATAACTGTTTAAGACGAGAGAATTAAGAGCTTACATGGGTGCTGATCCTGATTTGAAAAGACTCCAGAGTCTGCATGAACACTCCCATACATAGTAAAAAAAAACTAAATAAAAACAAGCAGCGAGCATTGAATGGCATGGATATACATTTCTAGGTTTTTTCTTTAAATCCCTAGAAAAGCTCTTCTTTCTACTCAAAATGTGTCATGCACAATTGCTAAATCAATGCAAATTCATCAGTTATTCATTATCAGACAGAGCAGGTTCAATGTAAAGTTAAACATTTATTACTTTTTTGTTTCTGACCAGCTGGAGTGGTTTCGATGCTTGGTATTTTTTCAGTTGCTGCATAGAAATATTTGTATGAAAGCACGTCCAGTGGGAAATAAGGTGTTTTACAGCTATTACAGCAAACAAAATTATTTCAACCTCAGGGCGAACGCAATATTGCACCAACACGACCCCATCTCACCCTCAATATGATGGAGTAACCACACAGATCCTATCAGTAAACATGAACTGGAAAACAAAGAGCAGTACAATCCATGCCTGAAGAGCCTCTTGTAGCTCGCACCATCATTCCATGCATACAAATTCTCATCTATGTCTTTGAATTTGATGTTTCCAACACTGCAAGATTAAAAAGGTGCACTTTATTTAACACAGACCAAAAAAAACCCTAAACTGTTTTCTTTCAATACCAATTTTTAAATAAGCTTCAATAACCCTCTCCTTGGTTTTAAAGTGCGATCAAAACATCACAATATCAGTGCCGTCTGTCAGGGAGTAACACAGTTGGACACATTTTTGCTCCCCACTGAAAACCACCAAACTAATTCAATCAAGAGGCCAGGCTTTTTCCAGAAACAAATCAACTGCTGACAAGTGATTTTACAGTTCAGCTTGAGCCCAGTAATCACAGCCTAGCATGTGTTCTCTGGAACATGACACTTGTGCTAATACGATCTCCAGTGGCCTCCGTAAAAGACTGTGAAAACACTACAGTTAAAACCCAGCCTTCTATACTGAGAAACCCACTGCTGTTTGCTTTGTATTATTTTATGCAATTTCCTTCAAAGCTTGGCCTGCTGCTAGTTTTCAGTTAGTCATTGGAGTCCATCACAAAGCCTTTGTTCAAGCCACTGAAAAAGTTCAATCCTAATTCATCTTCCCTTAATATTAACAATCCAATGCAGCACTAACACGCAGCAGCCACGTCTATGATAACTAACAGGTCTTTTACACTCAGCAGGCCATTGCACATGCAGCGCCAAACTGAGATATAGATATATTCCCTTCAATGTGTGCAGTATTCAGTTTGTAAAGCGACTCCACATCGCAGCTTCTATAGTCAGCTCATAAGGTGTGTTCTGATCTGCAGGCCGATCGATTGGTAATTCAGTTTAAAGCTAAAATCATTACTCCCTCCAGCCCAGCACTGTCTTCTACCATTAAGATTGCTGGTCGTCAACCACGAAAGGTGCCACTGAGGGGAAGTTCACTGAAAGCATCTCGTTTTTTTTTTTGCTTCTCAGTGTTAGTACAACCACGGCAGAGCGGAAAGTCTTTTGTGGGATCTGAATCAAACTGATGACAGTGTTGTTCAAGCTGTGCACCGATTATCTTCCTCTCACACCACACAGACCACTGTGGCTTCAAATAGTGTCATCACAGCTTGCTTTCCTTGAATAAATCCAACCTGGAGAAACCAGAAGAGATCTTCCCCTTAACAAAATCCGTATGCCTCCTGGTCACCAACCCTCAAAAATTGCCTCCAGAAATTTGCAATTGCTATGAAGTTTTTGATCTGACAAACTTACATTACAATCATTGATTTCCTCTAATTCGACACATTAAGCATTTGTGCCTCAAATTGCTCTGCGTGCAACAAGCCTAACTGACAAAATAAAGAAAAGAAACCTACTAGCCATTTCACAGCTCAGCAAATATGCATTATGATTTTTCAGGCTCCCCAGTCATTATGGCACCGATGAAAGACCGTAAAAAAGGCAAACTATAGTTTGAGTGTTCTGCATGTTCCAAGGTGCTAAAAATATATCCTGCAAAGACACGGTGTAAAAGAGTGATAACATGCAGCTGTAAACAAACCAGAGTGAGAAAAGCACTGCTGAAATCTGTGTGTCACTTTAAGTATTTCTGAATAAGATTTGCTTGTGAATAAGGTTTCCTGCATCGGTTCACACATTGGTTTAGGCAGAAAGGCTTTCAATCACAAGAAAGTAAACTTTAGCACAAACTCAATTTCGTGTAGTTTCTGCAAAAGCATTTTTGGCCACAGTGAACCGCTGACTCAATAGCATTTACACTGAAATCTAATAACAGTTCTAAAGATTTATTATGTTTTCTTTTCATCAAAATTAACTGTTTACAGCCTTCCTACTTGCTCTGAAAGGGAAAATTCAGGCACCAAGGGGCTAATATTGGTAAATTATGAATCACTCGATGACAATACATGCTAATGTTAATCCAGTAATGGTCAATTGTGTGCTAAGCTGCTTAAATTCCAGCTCAAACCACTGGTACTTGTTTTTTGGGTTTTTTTTCACAACAAATCATGCTCTTTTCCCTTTTCAGCACAATTGAACATACTATGTTGGTAAACAGACTAAATCATCAACAGGTGGTTTTCAAATAACTTGTCAGCTGAAACACTGTCTGCTCACTATGCTGGGTCCTTCTTTTTTCAAGCAGTGTAAATAAAAGTTCATCAGGGCTCCATATTAGAACCCCTGCTCCTCAGTCTCTACTTACTGCAGATTTTCGCATTTGATGATTTGCCACATAAATCTCTTACTGGGCTGTTACCTTTTTATATATGTGTTTTTGTGTGTAAATATCACACCCAGTGTGGTTTGCACTCTACAGATACTTTGCAAATGATGATTTACTGTCCTTGTGACAGAGTTTAATTCCAATGAGACTATATCTGGATAAGGCCAAAATAAAAATATATATTCTTGTATTTCAACATACTAAAACCAGTCACCTTCACCAGAGTTTCGTTCTTTTATGTGAAGCTTAAGCCTTGCAAGTGCAGCCCAAACAAAGATAGTCTCAGTATTTTTCATAATGGACAAGTAGAACAAGCACAGCAGTCTCACTACTATGCAGGTCAGTATCCAACATCCGGCCTTTTTCCTCTAGCAGTTAAAATTGTTCTGCACTCTTAAGATCAAATTCTAAAAGAAAGCACAAGCTAAATAGGGTTCCATCTTTGATCTAGCAAGGTGCAAAGCTATTGGCCCACAGCCACAAAGGAGCTCTGGTGATGGAGAGAGCTTCAGAAACATGGTGTAGCTTCCTCACAAAGGCTATGGTGCATGGACAAACAGCTCTTGAGGAAGCAACATCTAAAAGGCTCAGCTTGCCGATGCTGTCTTCTTTTTACAAGCCATGTCTCAGGGCTGTTTACTCTCAGCAGCTTCGATTCAACTGTAGCCCTAGATGACATCAGGTGTAGATTTTAAATAAAGCATCTAACTCTCTTCCTGCTGTTTTTCTATGAATATGTAAGAGGTTGCTGTGCATTTAGTGAAGCTAATAAGTAGAAATCATATGCCTAAATATCAGACATGAACAGCAGGGTTGTTTTTAGTGGCCATAATGCTTTTTCTCTTGGCAGGTTGCTATTAGGGCCTGGGACGCAGATTCACATGAAGCTTAACTGAAATCTGAAGTCCTCTCTTCAACGGCTTCTCCAGCACTGATGCATTTTCCTATTCCCTGTGTGCCACTACTGGATAATGCACTCATTATAAATGGCTTTGGGAATGTGCACTGTCAAGAGCTTTTAGTAATGAATTTAAAGCAGTCATCTATTTCTTATCTTGTGAAGCCAGAGGAAGACTATATGTGATTTTATGAATAAAAATGTTATGTTATGTACTTTTAAAGCAGACAAAAAGCCAAAAGGATCTTTCTATGTCTTGTATCCTGGAGAGTACAAATGTACCAAACAATCAACCAGATGTTGGAATCGGACAACAGTAAGAAAGGATTTTAAATATTTTACACAATTATGAAACATATTTGTAGTTATGTGTGCAGCCAGCTGGAAGTCTGCCCAACTCGTTTTACCTTGTAACCCAAATTATTGAATCCTGTAACAGACTTCCAGGCCTTCCTCTTTGTACCATGACCATACTTTCCAAGCTGCTCTGCAACTTTCTCTTTCCTGTTATTGCTCACAGAGCACCACAGTAAGCACAAACTGGCCCGTTGTTCAATCTCTATAAATCTGAAAAGCACAAACTGCTGAGCAGTGACTCATATATCAGTCTATTATATACTACAGGGCTGACTGTATTAAACAAATAGCTGGGCCTGCAGCTGGAAAAGAGAGGCAATATAGAGAGAGCAGAGGTTATTGTCTAATTTAAATCTTGGCCACTTTCCCAGAACTGTACCACATTCCAATTTGTGGCTGTGTTGCTTGGCGCTACTGACAGAGGTCCGGCTGCAAATACTCTCGGGCCCATCTCCAGAAATGTGTCTCCAAACTGACAATCAACAAGTTGGCAAAGATTAATGGAATGACAGGGGCAAATTAGGCTACATAATGAAAATGCATAAATATAGATGCTATGCTTGGTGCCATTTCCTCAGTTTTCTTTTTTCTGTCAGCTGTGGCTGTGGTAATGCACCTATGATCACAAATACTAGATGTTCAGGATCATAAAAAAACTATGCATTTGTCTCTAATGTCTTTAGGGTCCATAATGAAACAGCAGCTGGAAAAGACATCTGTGAACACAGAGTAGTTACAGAATGGTTGAGTGAGCTCTTAGAAGCAATTAGCTGTTTCAAGTGTTTTCTCCTTGGCATACTATTGTCCGTTCATCTGCTAGATTGACAGCGCACCAGGACATCATTAGCAAACCTGACAGCTGTTGAGTTACAGTCATTGTTTTTCTTGTGACAGCAGCCATCCGGCTTAGTGCTTCTCTAGTGTTTTTAACAGTATTTAAACTCTAAATGTTACTTTAACTCTTCAGATTAAGACACCAGATTTGAATAACAGGGAACACAACACTTCAGCGTTGATTCCATATCATTGTGCTGACAGTTATGAAGATTTGGAACAAAGAAACAATAGACATATTTTTCTCACAATTCACAACTGGGCCTTTACTCTGTGTAAAACGACAGGTTGAAGATCAAAGCACAAGAAAAATCTGGAAGCCCACTGTGTGTGGAAATAGGTCTTTGTTAAGGAATAAAGTGGGGGTACCAAAAAACTTTACATGTGGAGAGCACAAGTAAGTGTGAATAGAGTCAAAAGCAAGTATTCAATTATCGGTTTCCTAATAACTATACAAGTCTTGTAAAATAATACATGGCCAAAATGCTGTAAGTGTCCACAATCAATCAATCATCAATTTTATGTATACATGATTGTGAACATCCGCCTTTCCGTTGCATTGATTTGCTCCTTGGACGAGGCTCCTTCTGAGCACTTTTATCCAATTTCTCTGGTGCAAGCAGTTGAAAAAGGGGGTCAGTGACATTTTCTGTATTTGAGCCTTGACCACTATTTTAGGACCATGCTGTGAGTTTCTCCACTAAAATAAATGAGAGTCGAGCCTGGTTTGCTGTGCTGCTGTACCTTCCTGGGCACATGTTCTTTCATCAGTCTTCATCTGTCTTCATTAGTCTGGTTTGACCTGCTTTACCAATTCTCTGCTGGTTCACTTAGTCTGCAACGAGCAC
This sequence comes from Crenichthys baileyi, assembly GCA_036173005.1. Lineage (NCBI taxonomy): Eukaryota > Metazoa > Chordata > Actinopteri > Cyprinodontiformes > Goodeidae > Crenichthys > Crenichthys baileyi. The sequence goes on from JAHHUM010000788.1 coordinate 68,658, forward strand.
AAGGAACTGCCATATCTTGCATGCATAGATAAAAAATATTTTAATGCATGCAAGATAATAAACATTTATTGTCAGACTCTGTGAAGAAAAATGTAAACAACTATTACTAATAAAAAACACGACAAATGAACAAAATGTATGATGAGAAAATATTTTGCTTTAACAGGCAGAGTTACTGTAAGATATTGATTGCTGCCTTAAATCAGAGTGGGGAACAGAATTCCCACAGTCAACTTGTCATCGGCTAATTTACCTGGAGCCAGAGGGGGAGATTCACTGGACACATAGGGAGAGTTAATCTCTTCATTCATCTCCACTAAAGAGATCGACCCAATTAGCTCGCCACACTGACTGACAGCACTTGTTTGCTTTACTCCCTTGCCTGCTATCCCCACTTCCTTCTTAGATCAGGAATTGACCTCGGAAAATTATTCAAGGGAACAATACAATGGTGAAATAATTATGACGTCTTTATTCAAATCTGCAGAGTCTGAAATATTCACCTCTACAATTTGCTGTGACTGATTAGCCCATGGAAGGGTTGCTTGGGGATAGCACTCTGGAGCTTTGTAATTGAGCAGGTTTGACTTGGCAGAGGGGTTTTTTTGCTCCTGAGTCCTGACAACTACACCCATTCTCCTTTTTAAATGTGCTTCTCTTTTTATTAGCTTCTGCATAGAGCTAGAGCAGATCAGAATTATGACACCTGCAGAAACAAATTTATGTAGGAAAGTTTTATCCCAACTGTCTTCCCTAGAAATGCAACTTATCATCTTTTATCTGATCATTTCAGAGTTCATCTCTGGCAGAAATCCAGAAAGCAGTCGCTGCAGAAATGTTAGCACTGGCAACTCAAATATCACTTCGACTGTTGACACGCAATAAAACATGTAATATATTGAAATCGGTAAAATAAATATCAATTAAACTTTATATATAGAGAACGTTTCATGCAGCCATGTGTAACACAAAGCACTTTACAGAAGTTAAAAACAGAAAGGTGGACATAAAGCCACAGATATTTTGGAAAAAACTATTTAAAATCCACAGGCATTTTCATTTATTTTATGAGTTTCAAAGATTGATCCTGATACAAAAAATACGTGTCAGAAAATCCAGATTTGTAAAGATGTACAGATGTTTTTGGAAAATAGTGCAGCTCATCTAAAAATGTTGATGTGTTTGTTTTAGTTTTGATTCATCAAATTAATAAAGAAAGACAACTGATTTTTCTGAATCTCCCCTTTTAATCACCAGTCAGAGACTGTTTTTATCAATTTTTTGGTGCATCTTTAATGAAGATTCCAATAAAAACAACATTACCAAAGCAACATTTGCATTTAATGGGAATATTCTTTACCTTGCATTAGAAATACCACAGCTTGTCCTCTTATTAGCTCTATTTAAACAAGCTGGCAATTAACTGCATTACAGTACAATCTAATACCCTTAAGAGCTATACTGATATACAGCCTTGCTTTGTTTCTTATGACCTGTATTGGCTCAGGTGTTATATTATTATAACATTTTGATAAAGGTTGGCATTACTGGCAAAACTGCGACTGCAACTTTATTGTTTACGTTGGTTGGCCACTTTATCATGTGCGGGCATGGAGCAAAGTTAAAATATATAAAATATTTCAATTCAACTCAATTCAACTCAGTTTATTTATATAGCGCCAATTCACAGCACATGTTGTCTCAAGGCACTTCACAAAAGTCAGGTACATACATTCCAATTAATCCTAACCATTGAACAGTGCAGTCAGATTCAGTTATTTATTCAAATTGGATAAAAAGTTTTTCTGTCTAAGGAAACCCAGCAGATTGCATCCAGTCAGTGACTTGCACCATTCACTCCTCCCGATGAGTATGTAGAGACAGTGGACAGTCACTGGCGTTGACTTAGCAGCAATCCCTCATACTGAGCATGCATGTAGCGACAGTGGAGAGGAAAACTCCCTTTTAACAGGAAGAAACCTCCAGCAGAACCAGGCTCAGTGTGAGCATTAAGTTGCATTTCACATATTATTATTATACATAATGTGAATACACAAAGCTTAAAATCTATTAAAATCCCACTAATTTTTGTATCCAAGCAGTTCTCTGCAATTATGCTATTGCAAACACCGAGACTGCAAATGAACATTTCACAGCTCTAAATTACCTCATGCTGTGTATTTATCTATTATTCAACTACTGTCTTAATATTGACTTTATTCTGTGACTCATTCAACTTTGAAAACACTTCGGGTTTTTCCACATAGTCGTATTTTTATCTTTCTCAAATTGTATTAATTCCCTTTGCAAGTCCTTTTGGTCTGTAGGTGACATTTTCACAATCATCAAGGTAAATAATGCAGCATGTTCTATGTACAAGGAACTGAAAGGCTTAAAGCCTGGTTAATAAATGGTGAGCTGAAAGGGTAAGCCATCAAATGATGTCTAATAATGAGCTTTTTCATTCTAATCGTGAATGTGTAATTATAAGATTATGTCAGTGATGGTTTTCAGAGCTTTTGAAGCCAGTGAAGACTATATTTACAAAATGCCACCTTTCTTATGCCACGTCGCTCAGAAAACAGCTTTCATCTTTCACATTAAATCTCATTTGTTTTGTAAAGGGGAAATAAAAAACAAAGATACAGCTATTCTCTTCCATCTACACAACTAATGCTCTGGGGCATTG
>JAHHUM010000789.1:6830-70120 GCA_036173005.1 Crenichthys baileyi
GTTTTACTTTGGCTAGCTGCCTTAAGTGGAAGAAACTGGATTTTACAACGGCTCTGATGTGTGCTTCCAACTTAAGCCCAGCATCCATCTTGACCCCTAAATTAGTAACAACCGGCCTGACATACTGGGCCAGAGAACAAAGATTAGTCAGGGAATCTGTAGTAGATCTGCCAAAAATCACTACCTCTGTCTTATCTTCATTTAGTTTCAAGAAATTTAGGGCCACCCAGGCCTTCAAATCATCCAGACATAATTGCAGAGACCGAAGAGAGGTGGAGTCTGCATTTTTTAGTGGTAAATATATCTGTGTGTCATCTGCATAACAATGAAAAGCAATCCCATATTTTCTAAAAATGGAGCCAAGAGGGAGGAGGTACATCAAAAAAAGAAGAGGGCCTAGAACTGAGCCCTGTGGGACATCACACAACAGTGGTGCAGAGGGGGACCTATGGGCATTAAGACAGACACAAAAAGTACGGTTAGCAAAATATGATCTAAACCAATCCAGAGCGGGAAAGTAAAATGCCATGATCAACTGTATCAAAAGCAGCTGATAAATCCAACAGTACCAAAACAATGCAGTCACCAGAATCAGTTGCTAAAAGTATATCATTAAAAACTTTTAAAAGAGCTGACTCTGTGCTATGAAATGGTTTAAAACCGGACTGAAAAACCTCTAAAATATTATGTTCTTCAAGATAATCCATTAGCTGATTATAGACTACCTTCTAAAGAATAAAATAAGTTTAGAGATGGGTCTATAATTTGCAAGAACTGTGGGATCCAAAGATGGTTTCTTGAGTAGAGGCTGCAGAACTGCATGTTTCAGAGTTTTAGGAACAACACCTGAGGACAAGCTACTATTTACAAGAGCAAGGACAGAAGGGCCTATAGTAAGAAAGACATCTTTAAATAATCTAGGTGGAATAACATCATCCAGAGAACTAGTTGGCCTTAAGTGACTAACCACCTCCTGCAATGATTGCAAAGTCACACATTTAAAGCTGTATAAAACAGCAGAACAAGGCACAATGACTGAAGGTTCATAATCAGAGGGGGCGATCTGGGCCCTAATAGAAGCGACTTTCTCTTTGAAAAAGTTTAAAAAGCTTTCACATACAGTAGGTGAAGTTTCCATAAAGTCACTATGTAAATCATTTAGAACAATGTTAACAGTTTTAAATAAGATAGCAGGATTGTGACTGTTTCTTGAAATCAAGCCAGACAGGTGCATTCTTCGGGCATCTTTTACAATCCTTTGATAACGGCGCCAGCATTCCTTCAGTATTTGAAGCGACACCTGTAATTTGTCCTTTTTCCGTTTGCGTTCAGCTTTTCTACAGTTTCGCCTGGCAGCCCAAGTATCTTCATTCAGCCACGGTTCAGTCTTGGATTTTGAAAGTCTAATTTTCAGTGGTGCCACCAAATCCAAAGCGACTCTACTGGTGGAATAAAACCAGTTGCTGAGTTCCTCAGTGTTATTTTCTACAGCCTCTGGGATGGTACAGTTCTGATCAAAAACAGAAGAAAACTGACCAGCAGTAGAAGGGTTAAGAACACGACAAAATCGAGCTGCAACGCATGCCTTAGCTTTAGCACAGGACAGTGTTATCTCAAATAAAACAGGCATATGATCTGAAAATAATGGGTCACCAATCACTAAATTAGAAACTGGTAGACCATAAGATAAAATCAAATCAAGGGTGTGTCCACGCTCATGAGTAGCTCCAGTCACAGACTGCACAAGATAAAAAGAATCAATAACATTAAGAAGACTGAACCATAGGTGAAGTGGGACAACAGACATGAATATTAAAATCTCCAACAATGAGAACTCGGTCATACCTTGGCATGATATCAGCCAAGAAATCAGAAAAGTCATTCATAAAGTTTTTGTTGTACTTCGGTGGCCGATAGACCACCGCACACAGCACAGTGTGAGAGCTGCCAAGTTCAAATAGGCTAAGCTCAAAGCTACTAAATGAGGCTAGAGGCAACTGATTACAAGTAAAACAACTTTTAAAAACAGTCACTATTCCTCCACCAGAGCCCGACATCCTGGGAGAATTAAAATAGCCGCAGTTCTGCGGTACAAGTTTATTAAAAATGCTGGAGTCACCAGAACCACTTACCCATGATTCTGTTATGAATAAAACATCCAATCCTTGAGAGGAAAAGAAATCCTTAATGATGAAAGTTTTATTTGCCAGTGACCTGGCATTTACCAAACCGATCCTGGCAGAGATCAGCGGGTCTACAGCATCAACTTGCGTCAGGTACACCCAGCAAAGAGGCCGCAGGTTGTTGGGGTTCACCCTGCGTCTACAGGCCCGAGGAACGCAGGGACCATAGGACTGTAACACTCCATCTTGGCCTCCACAGAAAGGTACCAGTTTAGTGCAGTTCTTACTATTAAACACTTTGAGAGGAAAGGGTGTTAAGTTGTGGTGTTTAAAATATAGCACAGAGCCGCATCCTGGACCGTATCAGTACTAATATTACAGTTATAAATAACTGTATACATTTCGTATGTGTGTCTCACCTTCAGCAAAACTGTATCCTTGTTTAATTTGTTTAGTTTATATAATATTACATGTGTAATTCAGAAAAATAAAATAGTTAACTAATCAATGGTCCACCTGTGATTAATTGCTTTGAATTATTTCTTAATTATGCTGCATCTTTAAACCCAGAGCTGTATGTTTAGAATCAGCACAGAAGATATGAAAAAGAAGAGGGAGGCTTACTTTTTCTCTTTCTACTACGTCTTACTGGCAACCAGGAGATATTTTCCTGGTTTATTGAGCAACACTTTTTTTGTGTCTACATGTAGAACTAGACTTTAAGACTGGCTGCTGCAATGAGATCTAATGTGTTGATCTGAAGGACCTTTTAATGTGTTCAGCTACGTTAGGATTAAATGCTTTTATTTTGACTGAATTAAAGGACCAGATATTTTCACATTATGATACAACTCCGTCTAGAAGCTCACAGACAAGGTTGCTACTGTTTTATATCTCCACCTGTTCCCGAACACACACACGCACCAGGCGCCCACTCTTCGGTTGGCTCTGCGGTTGCTCTGAAATGAGCCCCGTTTGAGGTGCTCAGTGTAACTTTTCAGGTAATGAAGGAGGCAGGTCGACCTGGAGTAAACTGCTGTTCTGGACTTCTCCAGAATGGAGGCCGTCTCTGGCTGTGCGCGTAGTTGGGCATTTGTGGTGCTTTAAGTGGGCAAATAGCTATTTTTTGCCTTCTCCTTTTAACTCATAATCTGATTGTTTTTAAATAAAAATGTGAAGTCCAATACCATTTTGTGGCTGCATCTTTTTAATACTTCTAAATTTCTTCTATCAAGAAGTCCGGGGCTATTCAGAAAACGTCCAGGGCGGAAGCCCCAGAAGCCCAAGTCTAACTACGCGCCTGGGATCCAGTTTGAAGAGTTATGTCTGTTTGCCTGCAAAGAGAAATTAGTGCGCTGTGTCCCTCTGTCCAGTTCCCCTGGGGGACCCGCGTAGAAGAGACAGGATCTCTGCAAAAGCGGTGTTTTATTTGGACAGTGACATCATGGGAAGTCCGCTGTTACCCCTTTTCCTGGCTGTGCTGGAAGTAGTTAATGCGATTTATTTTGAAAGTTCCAGAGAAGTTCATACTGGCCTTTCATTTTGTAACCATGGCTGTAACCATAGGCTTTTGCAGTCACAGGATTATCATAAACATATAAATAAAAACCTTGGCACACTTAAAACTTCATAAATGACTTTTACAACATTAAAAATGTTTAGACTTTTTTGCATTTTCAAAAAAAAGTGTAAAAAAACTTACTCAAGAAAGACTAATTTGTCATTATAGGGTTAATACTGTTGACAGCTCCAACAATAAATATATTATAAAATATATTTAAAAAACACAATTAGTTTAGCTTAAGGAAAATGGGCACACAACATTTGTACAAAGTTTTCTTTTTAAAGTTAACTGGCTTCATGGCTGTTCCAGCCATCCTGCCACAGTTGGTTCTCGTATTTGATTCACCAATTCCACCTGTCTCTTAATGTTATCCCGGACCAATTTCAGGATGTTCAGATCAGTCACATTCAATCACATTTTCCTGTAAGAATCATATGTGTGGCAGACTGGATTAGAGAATCAGTCACTGTAATTGCCATTGAACAAAACCCTGGTTGATCTTCACTGCGAGGCACAGCTTGTACCGCATGTACTGTGTCAGAATAATAATGTCCCACTTCATGTTCTTGATTATTTTGTGACTTGTTCCTTTACATGCGTAAACACACTAAAAGCTGAGAATCTGAACTTTAAACACAAAATAAATGTCACGTCTGGAGACATATATGCACGGTAAAAGCATGTTTCTGATTATCTGTTTAAAAAAGGTTTTTACAATGTGTGACAGCACAGGGGAAAGCCTGTTTAAATGCAGAGGGGGATAGCAGAAACGGCTGGAGAATGTGTAATCCCTTTTCTACTTTTTCCTCTTCATGGGCTGCATGATTCACAGTTTGGGGAGAAGCCTTATTCTATGCCGCACATAATTAGCTATCATAACCAACAACTCCCTGATTTGCTACCCTGTCTGCATCACAGAGATAGTACACATGACAAGGAATTTAGAGGCTTACAGTAACACAGATAAAAGCTAATATCAGGATTTCTCTTTGAGGGGATTTCTTAGACTGCTCGTGAGTTGCTACTTCAGATGTGTTCGAAAAAGGGATGATCGCTTGGTCTGATATTATGACACAGTTTATGGGAGATAAGACTGAGAAGGAAAATGAGGCAGAGCAAGAATTCCCCTTTTTTGTTTTGAAATTGGTGACAGTTAAAAGAGCATATGTGTCAGTTAAAATATGTTGTCTTTCACAAAACTGGTGCAAATATTTTTGAGGAATGGTTTTAATTAGGGCTGCACAGAGGCGCAGTTGGTAGCACTGTTGCCTTGCAGCAAGAAGGTCCTGGGTTTGATTCCTGGCCGGGGGTCTTTCTGCATGGAGTTTGCATGTTCTCCCCGTGCATGCGTGGGTTCTCACCGGGTACTCTGGCTTCCTCCCACAGTCCAAAGACATGCCTGTTAGGTTAATTGGTCAATCTAAATTGCCCTTAGGTGTATGAATGAGTGTGTGCATGGTTGTTTGTGTGTTTCCCTGCGATGGACTGGCGACCTGTCCAGGGTGTACCCCGCCTCTCGCCCATTGACTGCTGGGGATAGGCACCAGCTCCCCCGCGACCCACTATGGAATAAGCGGTAGAAAATGACTGACTGACTGACTGGTTTTAATTAACACTTTTGTTAAACACTATTGCTTATTAAACTGTCTATTGCTTCTTAAAATTAGGATTTTTTTTTTCCTTTGAGTGGTACAAAGACATAAAAAAAATGTGATTTTCTTTTCAGTTCAATCTATGGTGATGGAAATGTATATGTATTTTGGAGAAAGTATGACCTTAAAAAGCACATTGCAGCAGGAATACTTTCACAATATTCATTTTGATCCTGTGTGGCCTCAATAAAGTCTTAATTCTGCAGAGAAAGATCCTTTTGAATTCTGATGATTTTCATCTCTTTTTAGAAAATGATCTACACCTACTTTGTTGCATTTTTTATATTTTACCTTATACAACAACAGCTTTCCATTTTTAGTGGTCTAAACAAATCTTTGTACAATCATCTGTGTCCCTTTTCAGCTCACTGCTCAGTATCTTTTTTATCTTTTGAAGAGATCAGTGAAAGCAAATCCACTTTATATATGCAAATAAGACACTAAAAGTGTGTCGCAAATCTCCTCATTATTAGAAATGCTTTGTGAGGCAGTGGAAATATAAGTTTTAACTAAGATGCAGAAGTGGCACAAATCCCAGAGAGAGTAAGGCTGTTTGAATTGCAGCACAACTCATCCTGTAATTTACTTTCAAAGACAAAGTGATTCAGAGGAATGCATAATAACACTGACAAAAGATTTCTCTAAGTTGCTTTGTACCAAAAATAGAAAAAAAGCCAGATCTGCTTATGATTCACATCTCTTTCTCTGTTGTTCTGCTACTGAACATGGATCCAGGGATAGCATCAATATTTTACACACTGCTTCCCTCCTCTGAATGTCATGAATCATGCAACATTTAGAAATGTCGTCAACTTTTTGAAAATCTCCGAGCTAAGGTAACAGGAATACACATGGAAGATGTAGTTTCAAGTTAGTAATGCCAGCCACGCTAACTGCTAATATAAAATGCTAAAGACACTCTAAAACAGGCATCACCAAATAGCGTACCTCAGTCCAAATCCCAACCGAGTGATGGTTCTGTCTGGACCCGTGCACAAGCTTATAAATTCACAAAAATGGATCGTTTTAATGGAGCATTTTTTCCAACGCAGATTTAAAATGCTAGCAGGGCAGTGCCATGCCCATTTCTCTCATTAAGAGAAGTAAAATAGAAAAATAATCCAAAGGGAAAAGATGGTGTTAAAAGCTCCATTTTTATTATTTCCCTAAAAGAGCGATTTGTTTTCTGAAGGCGCTGACCTGTTTTACTTGAAATTCTATTTCTTTTTAAGTTGGTACCTCTTTAATTTAAACAACAAAGAGAAAATTGTTTACTTGCACTGTTTGCACTTGGTTTTTTCCTAGCCTTCAGTTCTTCAGGCTGGAACCTCTTTAATTTAGGAGAAAGAAAAGGGTTATTGGGCTCTGTTTGTACTTTTAAATATATTTTAGCGGTTTCCTTTCTTAAATAAATGCCTTTAATTTATTTGGCAGGGACTGCTTTTATTTATGGTAAAACAGATAGCTGTTTAAAGTGCACTTTGTTAAAAGTTGGAATGTGAAAATTTGGGTAGGTAAGACACGAAAAGACAAAAGCTGGACTTCTGTTCGGACCTTTTACTAGGAGAAAATTTTAGTAATTGGACCTCAGTGAGTTTTAGACGAATATCCCTGGTGTAAAATGTCCACTCAGCACTAATTTTGTCTGCATTAAAACAACACAGTTTCACTGCAAATCCTGTCTCACAAACACACAACCTCCCCCAATCTAATCTAAAATAGATAATTATTGATTGCTCATGGCAGAAGGCTGAAAAAGCTATTTTGAACCATGTTCCTGTATGTCATAAATTATTGTCATTAAAGAGAAATCACAACTGGCTAAAATCCGAGTCAGCAGATCATTGTTTTACAAAAACGGGATATTTGAAATCAGCCACAAATTTCTAAATGGTGCACTTATACATTATTGCCATTGTGATTTTTCTGGAAATACAGTATAACCATATGCTGGTTAATTAGTTAGGCTATTTCTTTTGTCAAACTAGTCCTAATAACTTTTATTGATGTGACCAGTGCAAAGACTGGTCACATCAATCAATGACGTTAAAACTGACATTACATATAGATTTAGGAAGCGTGTGTATCACAGATAAGAGATTTAGATGCACCCCTCCGTCTCAAACCACATATGAGGGTTCGAAGCTGCAGCACCGTTCCAAGCAACACATACCGGTTCCTAATCTTGGCCCAGCGAAGCGCTGACTTTCAAAGCTGTGCTTGGTCTCTTTTCCATCATCATTACTGAAGCTACAGATGGTACCAGTTTCGCCGGGGCTACAGCGAGGCAGGGGGTTCTGAGCGAGGCTGCTCTTGCAAGGGAATAGAGGGTTGTGGTAAGGTGGTTTGATGTGTAAAAATGTTGGAAGTTAAATGTTTTATGCCCCAAGAGACTTTCAAATATCACGTGTTTCCTGCATCCTACATGAAGATATGTTCCTATTCCAGTCTGCACAATGTTACTGAAACACTGTTCTGTCTCTGATATGTTATAAGTAATCCATTATGTTAACCTAGTTTGTTACAAGAGCAGCTGTTATAACACTAAGTGATTCTGTTTCATAACTGTTATTGCCAATCTTTTCATGGTCTGTAAGTAGGTTTTCATAAAAAATATACATTTTTTCACGATCTCTTTTAAATTTATGTTTCATAACCATATAAATGATATAGAACACAAGCATAAAAAAGAAGAAATTATAGTAGTCCACATAACAGCAACTGTCAAAATATTGAAAGTGGCCCGGCACTATGCCCTAAAACAGTCCAAGTTCACACAAAAATGTATTGTTTTCTGAACTCATCAATACACTCCTCAACTAAATCTTAAGACTGGGATAGAAATTATAAAGTATACTTCCATGCGATTGTATAGAAACCAGCTTGAAAGCAGAGCTTAAAAATACAAAAGGAGGAAACAGAAAAAAATCAAAACACATAGAGTAGGCAAATTATTAAAACTGCATTTATACTCAAACTGGCTGTTTATCAACTAATCCACAGTTTAAAACCAAAGCCCTAAAACTCAAAATCTGTATATAAAACTGAAGTTCATGTCATTTTCTTTGAGGCATTCACATTGTCCTGACCCCTTGATAGCACAGACAAAAAGGTTTTCCATCTTTGACGTGGCAGGATTTTTGAGATCCACAAGAAAGGCCTTTTGCAATGCAACATCATTGCTGAAGTTGGCCAAAATAAGACATTGGTTATAAGATAAAAAGAACAAGAGGCCGAAACAAAAAATATTCAGCTGCTCCAAGCATTCCGATCCTCGACTCGGTTCTTACTGCTTAATGCAGCCCAATAACTATAAAAAGGCAACTACGACAGAAGGGCTAAAAGATCTAAAAACCTGTAAAACCTGACACCTTTGGTTCTTTTTTTGGTTTTGGGTTATGATCTTCATCTTTTAGTTAGCTGTTGAACAGCCTTTGTGAATTTAAAAGGTGCTTTATTCATGTTTTAAAATGTTTTATTTTGTCTCTTGTTTAAATGTTTTGCTTTTTGAAACATTACTTGCAACCCAGTTAGGATCCAGCAGCACAAAATGTAAATATTTGTAACTGTTCAGATTTGGCGTGTTTTGTATTCAGAGATGGTGTTCCTCGTGCCTTGGTTGTAATAGGTGGTTAATTGAGCTACCATTTTTGAACCATCTTATGTAAAGCAAATCTGGAAATCCCAGTAAAGCAAGAGTTTCTTAAATACTCAGACCAGCTCCAACCACCATGCAACATTGTAAGTAATTTAAATCCCCCTTCTACATTATTCTGATGCTCAGTTTGAACATTAGTAGGTCATCTTCATCATGTCTGGACTCCTAAATACAGAGTTGCTGCCATGAAATTAGGCAAATTGTTTTAAAAAGCAATTGAACAGGTGTATTTATATCTGCATGAAATATTATAGATGGGTCATTGCAAAGCAACATCATCTTTTGGTTTGATGTCTTAGGAGATGAGAAAAGGATTTGGAGCAGCACCACACCCAGCAGGACAATCCCGGTCACCATGGTGAAAGTGACTGAGGGTCCATTAGCATACTGTTTGTTTTGGTCACACCACAAATCACTGTGATCTGTGTAGAGGAACGGAACATTTTTGTTAAATTTTTATCAAAACCTCTTTCCCGAGGACGGATTAGCAGAAGTTGATGTAAAAGCACAATGCATGAAAGATCCTGTAATTACTTCTTGAAAGAAAACTCAACATCTTCAGATTTTCTCCCTCAAGCCAAATGCCAAGAAATCAGCCAGGAGACTTCTGTGAAGCAGAACAGAGGGTAAACAAAATGGTATCTTTTAGCTATATTTTTGCTTGCGAACAACCTTTGAAAAACTGTAAACAACTTTAATTTGATCTGCGAAGCACCTCAGGCTCTGCAGATTCTACAAAAGGTTGAATGATTTTAAATGTCACCAAGGGGCAATCAGCAGATGTTAGACCTTCTGTTACCACCAAAGTGTTGGGTGTTTTTGTTAAAAGATTGTCTTTTCATACTGTAAGCTTTTAGCACATGCAGATAATTTAACCTTTGACACACAGTGACAAGTCCAAAGCATATATGCTGAGGCTCATAAAAATAACTAACAGAGTCTGGATGTGCTGACTTTGACAGCTAAATGGAGAAAAACGTTGATTAATTCTCTGAATGTGTTTATACAGAATGTGAGATGAATATCAGCATGAGTGTGTTGTAGCAAGAAGAGCTACGGAGGATGTTGACAGTCTGTTTATATCATCAGACTGAAGGAAAACAAAAGGTCAAATGCAGTTTTCTGATGCTTTGGAGATATTGACATTTTGGCCATCTGCAATCAAATTTACATATGCAGCTCTTTATTTTGAAAAACCCAAATGTCAAAAATGAATTCTCAGTTCATCTTCCCTTGTTGAGGTTTACTGTTATTCTGACCTACAGACTTGCAGTATTTTGCAGAAGATATTTCCAGAAGGAAATGGGCTGAAATTAACATAAACTCCATTACCAACAAACAGAATATGTCTAAAGGCCGCTGGTAGAGAAGTGCAGCAAAAAGTAGCATCTTGGGAGTACCTCAGTCCCCAATAACCATTAAACACTATTTACATTCCCATCTGTTGTTTGGGAGGCAAAGAAAAAAAATGCCTTTTCTGTTTTACAATAACAAATGTGTATTAAGGCTGCTAAATGTTACTGGGATCTTAACTGGAACTTTGTGCTTTGGTAAGCTGAAACTAAGAACGAGCTTATTAGAAACTAGCAACAAAACATACTGTAGCACAAATGATGAATATTTGGAAAAGTACCTCATGTCTGCTGCTATGTACGGTGGAGGATATGTGATGGTGTGGGCCTTTTTCTCTTCCAAAAGCCCTGGGAACATAGTTGGAGCACATGACATTATGAACTTCGTGACATTTCAAATAAAACTCAGGGACACTCTCTTAGAAAACTAAAAATGGGTATTACTGGGTCTTTCTGTTGTGCAGTTGCTCAAAGCACACAGCCAAATCATTTAGGAAGAAGAGATTTCAGTTCCCAGACCAAAATCCCATTAACACTTGTGGGGATAGACCAGAGTGTATATAAAAGGTAGCCAGGACTTTGGATGATATAGACAGATTCTGCAAAAAGGAAGAGTTACCTCTCTTTCTGCTTTAACTTTGTGAAATGTTCCTTGAGAAATTATTATCAGCAGAGTTTGCCACAAGTTGTGCTGGATAACTGGTAACATATTAGATTTGTTGATTTGACTGTAGTGTCTCACTTCTCTTTATGCATAAAAGAATTGCGGCATGTGATAGCATTTTAGTAAGGGTGTACATTTTAGGGGGAATTTGTTTGCCTGTTTTAACTTGAAACCAAAGAACATATAGTAGTCACAGACTGAGACACATGGGTGAGGTAGAACTCAAAATTGGATTTTGCCTTAGACCCCTCAGACCAGTAATACAGGTACATCTCAAAAACATATAATATTAAATAAAATTTTAATACTTACATACAGATGAAATATTTCAAGCCATTATTTATTGTAATGTAAAGACTGCGGCTGAAAAATAATGAAAAATTCGCTGATAGAATATTGTGAATGCTAATAAATTAATTAGCTAAAAAACTGCAAGCCTCTAAATGGTGTCTCAGTCTGGGTTACTAAGCTAGACAATCATGGGGAAGACTACTGACTTGACAGGTGTCGAGAAGACACTCATTGACACCTTCCACAAGGACTGTTCGCATAGTGCTGTATCCAAACATATTCATAGAAAGTTGGGTGGAAGGAAAAACTGTGGTAGGAAAAGGTGCACCAGCAACAAGGATAACTGCAGTGAGGATTGTCAAGCAAAATTCATTCAAGAATTTAGGGGGGTTTCACAAGAAGTGGACTAATGTTGTATTCCTCATGTCAAACCACTCCTGAACCAGAGACAACATCGAAAGCGTTTTACATGGGCAAAGGAATGAAGAACTAGACTGCTGCTGTCAGGTAAATTCAAACTTAAAATGAGACCAAAGGGAGAATTCAGATTAAATACATTAAAGTTTTACTTGTGCAAGGAGACCGTACAATACAAATGGAACAGGTGCATTACAACCTGATATAGATACAGAGTTCTGTCTGCCTAATTATTGAATATAGGGAGATTTTTTACAATTCATTTAGGAGTCTTATCTTTTCTTCTCTTCCCCAGACTTGGCTGCTGCTTGCTTGACTGGTCCCCACCAAGGACGTAGCTGCAACAGCAGGGACAGTCTGGCCTTAACTCAAAAGTGACATTTCACCTCAGTCTGCTGCCAAACGTACCTAGTATGCACAACCTCACATTATCTCATCTGAGTTATGTATAATTCAGCAACTTACAGACCGGATTACATTTTTGCTCAGTGGTCCAAAGTCCTCTTTTTAGATGAAAGTAAAGTTTGTATTTCAATTGAAATTCAACATCCCAAAGTGTTGAGGAAGAGTGGAGAGGCAAAGAATAAATGTTGCTTAAAATCCAGAGTGAAGTGTTGGTTTACTGTATTTTCTGAAGTCCACAGTCAATGAAGCCATCTACCAAGAAGAGTACTGCATACTTCCTCATGTTGACAAGTGTTGGACCATTTGTTCGCTACTATACCTCCCAGTGTCATCTGCTACTATATACCCCAGTATGGTCTGCTACCACAACTCCCAGCAGGCATTGCAGCTGATAGGAAGGGGCTTTTTCTCCGACTGGAAACCGAGACAAGGTTACCACGCAACGGAGGCGCATCATTCTGGAGAAGAAACCACACGTGGGTTTTCATTAATTCCCGTCACTGGCCAAACTTATGAGAAGAGTTTTCTGGGAAAAGAAGACCAGTAGACTTTACTTCACCGATCGAAGGCTCTTTGTTTTTGTTCCAGTTGACTGCTGACGGTCCGTCATATCATATTTTTCCCCTTTTGCCAAAGGAGGAAGGCCGGCCGTCTTTGAGTTCGTTACGGATGCTTAGCAAATCGCCCCCCCTCTCCCTTTGCTCCAGAGAAGAAGACACCAAGTAATCCGGTTTTGTTTTTATTTCTATTAGAAATGGCTTGGGCAGGATAGAGTAGGATTTTAGAGCGATTTAGAATCACCACTTATAGTCCAATGTGTTCTAAGTTGTATGTGCATGCAATGTCTTATTGAAACTTTGATTGCTGTTGGACTCTGAAAGCCGCCGCACTTTGAAGCTGTGCGTGTCTCGCTGTGTTTGAACACCTGAGCGCAGACTCAGGTGAATTTAAAGTTGGACTGCTAGAACCTCATGGTGGAATACTCACTATTCCATTGTCTTCACTCTTGGTGTTTTTCCACTGGTTGCTTCCTAAAAGTTTAATGACCCTTTGTGTTTCACTGAGCTCCAACTTTGGGGGTTTTATGACTGCAGCCTCGTAGAGGCCGCTCCCAAAGCTTCGCCCACTACCATATTTTCTCTTGTTTTTGCTATAACTGCTGGTTTGACTTTCATACACACTCAATGTTGTTTTATCTTGTTTAATTAGTTATTTTACCCCTTTTGTGTAGAACTTTTGCTTGCTTGATTAGGTAAAGATTATTGAATCAGAATAGCGAGGTGCATCAGGGCTGTTGATTTAATAAATATTCACATAGATAAAGAAAAAGCATTTGTGTTTATTTTGAGCAAGAGTGATTTGTCTGTCAAAATAAGGTCAAAGTTCCCCCACCTTCGTTGAAGCGGTTGATTAAACGGTGAAATCTAGTAATAGTTATCAATTATTACTGAGAATTAAATAATTGTAATTATCAAGGGTCTTTTTGGTTAAGACATTATTTTTTTTCAAATTATGATTTTAAATTACAATTCTTGATAAATATTAATTAATCAATAATCATAATTCTTACACAAGCTTTATGGAGATGCTGATTTTATTTTCCAGCAGGACTTGGTACCAGCACACACTGCCAAAGGTACCAAAAGTTGGTTCAGTGACCATGGTGTTACTGTGTTTGACTGGCTAGCAGCAGCAAATTGGCCTGACCTGAATCCCACGGAGAATGTATGGAATACTGACACAAGGTAGATGAGAGACACCAGGCCTGTTGGCCACTCTCAAAGCAAACTGGGCTTCCATTACACCTCAGCAGAACCACAGGCTGATCGCCTCCATGCCAAGCAGCACTGATGCAGAACATCATGCAAAAGCAGCCCATACAAATTATTGAGTTCATTGAAAAGAGCATTACATTTCAGAAGCCTGACATTTCTGCTTAAATTTTTCTTTTCAATTAATCTTATGTAATGTCAGAATTTTTTGAGACACTGAATTTTGGGTTTTCATTTTCTGTAAGCCATAATCTTCAAAATTACAACAAATAAAGGCTTGAAATGTTTTACTCTATGTGCGATGAATATAAGTTTTACTTTCTGAAATGAGTGACAAAAATATTTAATGGTATTTACATTTTTTGAGACTAACCTGTATAAGGTTTTTGTCACATTGTCTAAAACTGTTTTGGAGTGGTTGAAATTTTACATTTTACTGCTGATGCACATGTACAATTATGCATACAACAAATAAAATAATATCACTCTAAAAGTTAGAGTGGATTTTGTGACAATAATTGTACTTCAGTTTAACAAATAATCTCCAACAACATTTGGTTCTTCTGTGCTGAATCACAGTTGTTTAGTAATTATTGCTACAATGTTTTAACCAGCATTTTTTAATTGGAAATCTTGCTAACTTAATTTAAAAGACAAATGAATACCTAAAAATAAAGATTTTGTCCTTTAAATATATATTGACTACTTCCTCCTATTTTGATTGCATAAATACTTTCCCAAAGTTCAATGCTCATTGTTTTGTTATACACTGGTCTGGCCAACAAAATCCAACATGTTCAGTGTCCCCAATTTGAGGTCTGAATAGATCTTACGTACTTCCGAGCAGATTAAATCACTTTTAACACACCGCACACAGCAGGAATATCTCATAAGATTATCTCTAGAGCCATCACGATAATTGAGGAATGTCGGAATGGGAAGATGGGGGCAAAAATCGGCAAGAAAATCCTGCCATGCGAACCTGGCATAACTTTTTTTAAATTGTGAAGTTTAAATGCATTTCACTAGCATTACTTTTTTAAATCCATTCCTCCTGACAGAAGAATGTGTTACTGAGACCGGTTGGTGGGCTGCCTTGCTTGCACACACTTGTTCAACTCTGTCAACAAAGTTTCAAAGGCACTAAGATCAGTGCTTTGTGATGGTCACTATAAAACATGAATTTTCTAGTACTTCTGGCTGTAAATTGTAAGAGTTCAGAGTTAAAAGAACATAAAATGAATGAGTACTTGGCATAACTTGATAGTTATAAGAGGGTTAAGATTGACTGCAGTTACAAACAATCTAAATTGAGTGATTTTTGGTCTAAGTTTCAGTTTTCCTTTGTGTTGATAAAAGCACTAAATTATGTGAATGAGAGCAGCTGTTCTGGAAATTGAGTAATTTTGAAGCACAGTTTAGGTGAGCAAAGGCAGGAGAGAATAAAATAGATGCCAGGCAATGGCATAAACAATTTCAGACAATATGACAATTGAATGAGAAGTAGTTTATTTTGGAATCGTGAACTTAGTTAAAATGTTTAGGTGGGGAATTATGAACATGACTTAATTCATTTTAGGATGGCTCAACTGAATTTAGAACTAGGTCTTGTTGAGGATGAACTGACACAACACTGCATTATTCCTGCATTAACCAAACTGAAATAATTTTGGTAATTCTAACTGATCTAAACTCTGATTATGTCTGAATTCGATTTAACTTCAGAAAGTAAAAAAAAAAAAAAAAAAGTTATGCATGTCTTTATACATTGTAGGTAAATATCTAGTTTCCACTATATACTTTTTGACAGTTCAGAGCTTAGCATATTGCAGTTTTGCTTTGCTCCACAGGGATTCTCACAGCATTACAAATCTGAAGCAGATTTTCCATCTTCCAACATCAGACTCTGAATCCCTGTAAAAATAAACTGTCAAAAGTGTTTTGCATGTACATGAATATAGCTTGTTGAATTACTTGCATAACAGCTACCATTTGCAAGTATTTACTCTCTAGCTTCTGTAATCTGATTAGTAAGCCCCAATCTGATGTTGCTGTAACCAGTATTAATCAGTGCTAACTTTGTGTGCAGGTGCCTCCAGCGTGTGAACCAACAACAGTGACAAACTGGTGGTAATTTCTGCCAGCGCAACCTTTCAACCACCCACTCCCCACTCCAATCCTCTGCTTTGCGCTCCTTCCTTGCGTGCCCTTGTGATTAATGTTTCTCACTCTCCTCATGCTGCCCTTAAGAAAGGAGCAGCTTACTGTTTTCCTTGCTATGCCACAGGTTCTCCAAATGACAGTTAAATAGGATTAGATTTTCTATTTGGGGCGGATGGTGTTTTTGTGCATCTGTTTTAGGGCGAAGGAAAAGCCTCCATGAAGTAGTTTTTTTTGCCAATTTATGTCAGAAAAGAAGAAAAGTGCAGTGTTTCTGGTGGGTTGATGCCTTGGCAGTAATGTTGCTGGGAAAAACAACACTGGAGGGAGAGAGATCCGGATTTGAAGGGGTGATTCATTTCAATCTGCCACAAGGCTGCATGTGCCCAAAGCTGAAATCTCATCATAGGTTCAGCTTTAATAAAGCTTGTTGGCATTAAGCCTTATTAGTCAGCAGTCAAACGTCAAAAGATTTCTCACATCCCACGGTAAGATTACACCATTGTCTTCTGATTTCCCATTAGTAGGAAGCTTCACTTGTTTCAGGGCTCTGTAAGGTAAAGATGCTCTGTTGTAGTTAGTTTTTCTCTGGCAGGGCAAATCAAGGTGAATTATGAAATAATCAAAACTATCCTGCATCTTGCCCAGTTTCTGACACTAAGAAAGAAGACTAATATATAAGGTATCAATGAAATATGTTAAAAATAAGAATATTTTTCAGGTGATTCATTGTCACTGACAATTTTTCTGACTGTTCTGACAAAAATACAAATGGACCAAAAAATTTTCAAGTCTTTCTGGGAGCTGTTTATCAATTTTTCCTTAAAGGAAGGTTATTCATTTCCTACATCTGATCAAGTTTTCTTGATGAGACATGAAAAAATTATGTGATAGAAAAACACCTTTCAGCGCGGATCCGGTGGTGTAGGGGTTAAGCGTGCGACCATGTACGGAGACTAGTCCTCAATGTGGCTGTCCTGGGTTCAAGTCCCCGACCCGGTGACCTTTGCCGAATGTCTTCCCCTCTCTTTGACCTCTTTCCTGTCTACCTACTGTCAAAAAATAAAGGGCTCTAGTGCTGCAAAAAAAGAAAAACACATTTCCATAACTTGTGCTGTGTACTACCTGCAAAATTATGTTCAGGGTCACGGGAGCTGGAGACAACAGTCAACATACTAGAAAAATACACAATAAAGAGAAGACAAACAATCGTAAACACACCCCAAAGTTTTAATCACTAGTCTAACACACATGTTTTTTATATTAGAGGAACCCTGGGCACCTGAATAATCCATGTTAATAGAAAACATCTAATGCTCATGCAGAAAACTACAGTTTGGATTTGATCCAGCAACCCTTCTAACCACTGGGTTTCTAGACAGCTTTGAAGAATTTAACTCTTTTTGCCTCGACCCATCATCCAGCTTCTCAGTCCCTGTCGAAGAAATGTATCCCGACTACATGATGCGACCACCACGTTTCACTGTGGGCATGACTAGTGCAGGGTGATCGACTGTGTTGTGTTAATTTTCCACCACATGTAGCATGTAGGCCAGAAAGTTGCGTTTTGATCTCATCTGACCTGGAGTATCTGTTTTCTGTGTGCCCCTAACTGGCTTGTGGCAACCTGGAGTTGTTATGGCTTACTTTGAAAAATGTCTGTCTTCTTGCCACTCTTCTGAGAAGGCCAGATTTGTGTATTGCACAACTAAAAGCTGTCAAGTATTCAGGTTCTTCCACCTGTGGATCTCTGTTTCTCCTCCAGAGAAACCATGTCTTAGTAGGTTTGCAGTTGTGCCCTACAATTAACATCCTTGTGTGTTAGGGCAAGCATCGTTTTATAACCTAACCCTGATTTTTTGATCATGTATCATTGCTTTTCCACCTAACAATTATGCACTACTTTGTGTTGGTTTTATTACAAAATATTCCTGATAAAATACACTGAAGTTTGCGGATATAATGGTGAAACAGGGGAGCAGGGCAAGGACTGTGTATATTTCTCCAAGGCAATGTATAAGAGTCACATAATGGGTATACAGGAACTAATGGGACAGAATTGGGTCAGAGCAATTGCAGGAAAAAAAGCAAAGATGCTGGATGAGTTGAAGAGACATCTGTTTTTTATATGTTTGATCACTTTTTATTCAGGCAATAACACAGTATATTTGCTTAGCACTGCCCATCATAATACTCAAAATGACACGTGAATGTAATCAGACAAAAACTCATCCTGGTTTACCTTGTCTACTGTACATTTCTGAAAAAATAAGGCCTATGAAATGTCTTTAAGAGCAACAGGTCAAACTCGTTAATATCTATATATGAAGGTCAGAAACAGCTTTTAGTAACAGATGTTACATAATCACTTAGCACATATACCCTTAAACAGCGTTTAGCACTTGCGTCTCTGTTCACCTGTGATCTGTCTATCTCCTGAAAAATAAAACATGGGAGAACATGTAGGTAAATCAGTAGTTAACAGTATTCAACTGTTTCAAATTAATAACACAAATGCTAAAAAATCCATTAAAAATGTTTATTTTAGCTCTAAACAGAAGAAACCTGAAATTATTTCTTTTGCTTCCAGTAAAATCCTCTCTTGTATTAATTTCTGATTGTTCACACATGACTAGAATAATGAAAGCCAGCTTGAATTGCTCCTATTCACACAGCGGATGCGAACAATGACAGTATTGCTCAGTAGCTTTGTATTTTGCAAATTAGGGTTTTACAAATTTTTAGCCTTGCTGATTATCAGAGGCGATATTCATATTATTTCCAATTACAACATTGAGTTCTATGTGTGATCTGATTAAATTACAATCAAATTAAATTCAAATATGCTCGCTTAGCGGTAATACACCCGTGAACCAGGCTTCCTGCCATCTGACTCAGTGTCATTCCCTCGGTGTTACTGACTAAGTCATAAGTAAGAGTCCAACAGTGTTTCTAATGATATGCATACAACAGAAATACAATCAGAAATTACTATTTCACCACTACCGTTGCAGTCTACCAGGACATTTCTAGATTATTCACAAATAAAGCCATAAATCCCCCTTCAAGCTGCACGGAAGTAAATCGAACTTAAACAGACCTAAGGGGTTAAAGTTAAACAATATCACGCTTGAAAACAAACATAAAGAAGCAATGCAAAGTTGAAATTGCTTCATTAGAAGCTTCTAAACTGTTCAAACGTCAGTTTTGCAAGAGAAAATACTGACAACCATTGGGTTGATTTGGCAAAAACCTGTCCTTGTCTTTACCTTTTTTGTACAGAGGCATTTTCAAATTCTTGGAACTACTCAAAGGGAGAGTTTAATTTTGTCTAAAACTAATCTCAAGTAATACACTTTTACTCTACGAAATGAGCTAATTTAAACATATCGCAACAAAATACACTTGAAATTACTGATCTGATTAGATAATGAAGTTGTCATCACAAGTAAGCAAGCATGATATATTTTTTATAGACACAATAGGATTATAAAACTTACTACAATCTACAGATCAAATAAAATTGTCATTCTAATAAAAGCAAACTTAGTTTTTGACTATCTAGGGACCATGTTAATGTAACTGCAACTAAGAAGCTTAAGATCATATTATCTTAATATAGCTAGATAATGAATTAAACAGGTATCGTGGCAAAAACCTGAGGTCTTCTTAACTTCAGATATTTGGATAAATACATTTTTGTCACAACAAAATGTGTTTAAGATATATTCTTTGACTTCATGAGAATATGAAACTTATAATGATAATTGAAACAAAATTAGTTAAAAGTCTTGTCAATCCTATGAGACACTGAAAATGTCACCACAAAAATTGAGCTTGATATATTTTTTCTTTTTTTTTCTGAACATACAGAATTGTTGATATCAAATCATATTCATTATATTTTTCTTGAGAGAATGAAATCAATGAGCTTATAAAGACAAAACTGGGAATTATCAGGATAAAAACTATTACCACAAGAAAATAAACTTGAGGTACTGTTTTCAACATTAGTGATGGAAATCACCTAAATCTCATTATCAATATAATGAGACATTGAAATGGAAAAAAACTGTTATTGTGACAAAAGCAACTTTGAGTTTTACATTTCATAACAACAAACAAGATCAAGCTGATATACTCACAAGATAATACAATGAAATGTTACAAGCTAGAGTTGTTGAGATATTGAGATAAATATACTGTCATTACAAGCAACAGGTCAAGACATTTTTCCTGATCTAAGAATCAGGACAAAAACAGGTATAAAATTTTGTTACTGATATCATGAAAAAAAAATTAACTATTAATGCAACAAAGACTTAAGTTTATATTATCTAAACATATCTCCTGACTACCTGACCTCATTTTAAGCTTATAGCTGAGGAGCCCTAGGAGCACTCTGAACACTCAACAGTCAGATCAGAACCATGCATATTTGCACTAATTCAACCTTGTCTTTCACTTTTGTGAAAACACACTATATATACATATTTACAAGAAAGAAAAAAAGCTGTTTTATTTTACTTTTAATATATTTTTACATATTTAAATATCTTCATTTAGAGCAAGTGGAACTTGTTGACTTTGCACAAACCTTAAGAATAAAGCAAATTCTGAAAAGTTACACACTGGCACAACTACGCCATGGTTCACTAACATAACGTTGGGTATTCTGGTGCCAGTTTCAGGAGGAATGTGCTGATGTTTGGCTGTGCAAATCAGAGTAACAAAGGTGGTCAGAACCTAAACTGAAATTACAACGTCTGTGTGAATTCTAACAGATGTTTTGTGTTTTGAATTACAGGTTTCATCACAAGCACTTGCTGATTTGTTGGGTCACCAAGCTATTTTGGAAAGAAAACATTTGTCCTGAAAACTGCATCCTGAATGATCCCCATGTAAATCTATACTGTCTGAACCCAAATTCCAGTTGGACAACTTTGGTCTTGAGTGGCTATTTTTCTATGCTTTGATACCCGAGTCTGGCATTCTGGACATAACTTCACCTCTCTTAGACCTCTTTCAGCTTTGTACTTGGCTGCCTTGTGCTCTCTTTCAATTCTTTCACACTTTTTTCACATATTTCTTGATTTTGTCCAAGAACATGAATATATTTCTCACATGATACAAGCCAGGGCAGGGCCCAAAAAGAAGTTGTAAAAATGATCAATATGCCCTTTAAAGCTAATCCTCTAACAAAAACAGTTTAGAATTGTACTATTTTCAATATTGAGCAGGTGCTGGTTCAATGTGCAAATTACAGAATCCCAAGTTCATATGCTTATGCTGTATTTACAGTGTTTAAAAGCATAAACAATATATACCTACCACATGTTGTAGCAAGTGAAAGGTCCAGGGACCTGGAAACTTGTCCAAGGGGGGACATCTATGAGAAGATCATTACATTTTTATAGATAAAGACAAGATGGAAGAGGTGCGCACCCTAAAACACCAGTGTTTGTTTTTAGGTATTGCTACATGTTTGCTTACATCAACTAAAATAGGTCGCTCTTCAAAATAGAACCCAG
The DNA here is from genome assembly GCA_036173005.1 of Crenichthys baileyi. Lineage (NCBI taxonomy): Eukaryota > Metazoa > Chordata > Actinopteri > Cyprinodontiformes > Goodeidae > Crenichthys > Crenichthys baileyi. The sequence goes on from JAHHUM010000789.1 coordinate 28,420, forward strand.
TGGCTCAGTGAGATTTACATGTGTAAAAAAAGGTCAGTCAGTCATTTTCTACCGCTTATTCCATAGTGGGTCACGGGGAAGCTGGTGCCTATCTCCAGCAGTCTATGGGTGAGAGGCGGGGTACACCCTGGACAGGTCGCCAGTCTATCGCAGGCCAACATACAAACAACCATGCACACACTCATTCACACACCTAAGGACAATTTATAGAGACCAATTAACCTAACAGGCATGTCTTTGGACTGTGGGAGAAAGCCGGAGTACCCGGTGAGAACCCACGCATGCACGGGGAGAACATGCAAACTCCATGCAGAAAGACCCCTGGCCAGGAATCGAACCCAGGACCTTCTTGCTGCAAGGCAGCAGTGCTACCAACTGCGCCACCGTGCAGCCCTGTAAAAAAAGGTGAAATAAATTTAAAAAATAAAAGAAAACTAGGTAGAACACAAGGCTTGTCTTGAAGTAAAATGTCTGTCCATATTCATTTTCCTCTCAGTAAGTACCTCTTAGGGAAATGTTAGGCTTATTATCAAGTGCATTTTTCAATTTACCAGCTAGTAGCAAGCCTTTCCTGTTTGCTTTAAGGTTTTGATTTGATAAAGTCAAATTAGGTTAGTGATGGCCATTTAGCTTTTAAAACAGTTTGCTTGTGGCTGAAAGAAGGCTGATGAGAATGAACAAGAACAGAAAGCTCAGCCTGAAGATGCAGAAATGACATCTGTGTAATCAGTTTGTGCAGTTCTCTTCACACTGCACGTAATATTTGGAATTAGCACAGCTGGATGCAAGTGAGTTTTTAGATTTTATAACAGTGACACAAAGAAGCATACAAAGCTGTGATGATTGTATTCTATTGTACAGCTTCTGAGAGCACTGAAAGAAACCTTAACTTTAGTTCATAGGTTGTCAAGAGCAATATACTGAGATATTCATATCCCAAAGTTAAGATGTGTAAAATGCCTTAAAATAAATATGTCCAATCTTGAATTTCAGTCCAGTTATTCTTTTTTCATTATTATTTTGTGAATATTTTTTAACAACTGCTGTAAATACTCCCCTTCTGCTAATAGAAAAGCACAACTTATTCTATAACATTTTCCATAGTTGAAATATACAGAGAGAGGGATATTTCTTTTCCCATAGACAACCCAGTCTCAGTTTTGTGTCAGAAACCTTCAGACTTTTACTAAAAATGAACTCTAACAAGGTTACCAGGGCGTTTGTGAAAGTAACAGGCACACATCATTATATATCCTCCACTGTAGTTTTTGTTTTTTTACCACAAATTGATTTATTGTTTTACACTACACCCTTGGTGTGTTTGTTGCAGGAAAGTCCAATCTTACAGTTTCACTTAAAGTCTTAGTAACTTTTAGCAAACTCCAGTAATTAACATTTCTAATAGCAGACAGGACTACCCTTCCTTCCTAACAAATGGTTGGCATGTATTTTACTTGTATGAGGTTATCATTGATCATTTTGATGAATGAAAGAAGTTATTATTCTACATACACAAGACACTGCTTTAAAAAGAAATCTGATTGTCTATGGATCAACATCTTTTACTAGTTGCAATCCATTCATCACAATTGGTAAAACTGTACCGAAAATTTCAAAATTGCTAACCAATTCAATGTTTTTAAATACAGTGCAAAAGTTTTTTATACCTTTAACTCTTTTCACATTTTGTCACATTGCAACCACACACTAAAAGTATTTTATTGGGATTTAATGTAATAGACTAATCCAAAGTACACAATAATTGTGAATTGGAAAGAAAAGAAAACATGCTTTTCAATTCTTTTAAGTTTGTTCTTCCCATAATACATTATATTGCCAAACGTATTGGGTTACACCACCAAATCAATGAATTCCGGTGTTACAATCACTTCCAAGGCTGCAGGTGTTTAAAGTTTGGTGTGGAGAAACCTGACTGGAGTCCTGACCACAGCCTTCTTGAACACCTTTGGGATAAATTAGAGCGCAGGCTAGAATTCTGGTTTTCTCATGAACACTCTCCTAAACCTTGTAGAAGATGTTTACAGGATAGTTAAAGCTGCTATTGCTGGCAATGGTGGGTCCATCAACAAATTGGACCTTTTAGATTAAGAATAGAATGTCATCAAAGTTTGGGTATATTTAAAAGTAGAAAGAAAAATACTTTTGTCAATGTAGTGTAGCTCAAGTTCAGTCAGACTGGGTGGAGGGAGTCTGTGAACATCAATTTTCAAAATGTGCCTCAGGATCTCAATTACATTTAAGCCTGGACTTTGACTAGGCCACATTAATTTATTTTGATTTAAATCATCCCATGTTAGTTTTAGCTGTATGTTTAAAGTCTTTGTCATGCTAGGAGGTGAACTTAAGACCCAGTTTCAAAAGTCATGCAACTTCCAACAGGTTTTCTTCAAGGGTTGATTGTCCCATCAACTCCGATCACCTTCTCTGTCCCTGTTAAAGCAAAGCATCCTCACAGCATGATGTTGTCATGTTTCACTGTCTTTAAACTGGTCCATTGATCTTCATGATGCTGTTTGTTTACTAATATTCTCTTAGAAACCTCTGAGAACTTAACAGAACAGCGGTATTAATACTCAGAGTAAATTACACAGAGGCCGACTGCATTTACTTCTAAAGGCAACTTATCAAGGGGTATCAGAATAAAGAGGGCTGAATACATGGACATGGGCCCCTTTTTTTTTATTTGTAAGCTATGTAACATTTCCCTTCCACTTTCTTCTGGTGTGTATTGGTCTATCACATAAAATCCCCAAAAATACAGGTTTGCTGTTGTAACGTGACCAAATGTGAAAAAATTTAAGCAGCATAGATACTATTACAAGGCAAATCTTTTTAGATTTCTTCTTTTTTCTTAAAATTTTAATCGTTGCAATTCCTCTTAAAAAAAGATCAGTCTCCTGTTTCGGAGAAAGGGTGAACAACAGTGTGTGTTTTTCCTTTAAAAACTGAATTACCTTCAATAAAATTATGTTTACTGTATTCGTCAATCTCATCTGGAACCTATCGCTCTAATTGCTCTATTATTATGTGTAGCATCAGCCCCCATAAAAGCCAGCTCTGTCATTACATGGAGTTATCTTGTAGATGAAAGAGTCTGCACTGCTAGGAAATTGGCTTTTTAATTGTTTTATTAAAAGAATCTGTAAAAATCAGTTATAGGTTTGTGTCAGCTCTGTCTCTGCATTAGTCACAAATGCTGTTTTCCTGGTGTAGGGTTAACGCCTTCTGTGGGTTTTCGTCCTCCTCTGCACATTAATAGAGTGGACTTTAAAATAGCTTTTATGGACTGAAGTCAAACACCACCAGAATCTCAATATTCACATTTGCCTCTGCTGATGTCAAAAGAAAAGCAAGATGAATAGAGATATTTTTGCAATTTCCCTCTGTACGGAGAGATAATTAGGAGAAGAATTTGATTCATTAGCCTATGGAAAGAAGCAAACCTACCTCCCCAAGCAGACTGCCCCTCCACTTCAAAGGGAGCAGAGGTTCTTTGAAGCACCACCACCAGGAGTAGGAGATGGGAGAGAATGGTTGCAGAGCAGCACTGAGATTACTGCTCATTTTATGGCTCTGCCTGTGCCTCTGGACACTCGCTTCGCTCTGGAAGACAGACGCTGATCGTCAGCTAAGTTACAAGGACAATCTTATTTGATTTTGAGAGGATGTGGCCTCTAAGCTTGCCCGCCCGAAACTGTCAAGATTAACTTTGTGTCATGTCCAGTGATGTCCACCTCGGGTGTGGCTACTTTAAGTGCTTTTCTTTCCTTTATCTCTTTCATGTCTCCCCCTCATTCAGTCTATTTTACAGCTCACTGACCTCAGCATTGATGCAGATGCTTGCTGAACATGATAAAAAATTTGTTCGTTCAAACATTTTTTTTCCCCTCGTTTTTCTCCTTATTCTCTTTCTGTCTCTCTTAGAGGAGAACGACAAGGTGATATTCCAATTCACTCAGTGGCATTGGTTCTCTCAATGTACCAGTCACCTTCAATTCCATTACAACATTTCTGCCTGATGCAAAGGTTGTAGCAAGCTTTTCAAATCTTTTTTTTAAATTAATTCCCAGTATTATATCTACATTTCTTTAAAAGATTTCCCGAGTCGGAGGAGAGACAGATGCACTACTTTTTCGGAGGACAGAATCCCAATAATTTAGAGGTCCTTTGTTTAGTCCTCCTCTTCAGATCAATTTTATGCAGGAGGGAAACAGGGAAAATCGTTATACAGCTTAAAAGAAACCTAAGTGAATTACAGTAATTATTTAATGCTTGCTCTTGATCAAGCTAAGTGTCTGAACAGACTTATTTATTTTCCTAATAGCCCCCTTCATCTCCCAAGGTCCCTCTGTGGACTGTGATAAAAGAAACATTCATGAACAGAGGATGTATTCAACTGCAGAAAAAAATGAAACTTTGGTTTGAATGTTTATACTAGAGGCTTTTCATATGAAAACCTCTTTAGAAGATTTTGTATTCACTCTGGAGGCGATAAAATAAACCCACAATTTCACAGCCAGCATGGAGGAATGTCGTTTTTTTTTTCCTAAACTAAGATGTGTGCCCATCTTCAGGAGTAATCAAAGAGAGTGGGCAAATTATACTGTTAGGGTGGATGTACATTTTTGTGTGGGATAAGTGTTTTGTTATGGTTCTTTGTTGTTTTATGGGTAGAAGGATGCAGCAGCCTGTGAAGATTACAGCTTTTTCTTTTTGACACCTACAAGTTCTAATGGTAACACCTATTGTGTCAGCACTCTCTTAGTGTTTACTTGCTCCAGAGACTAAAAAGAGGGCAAACTGGGATTTTTGTCTAAAGTGCAGGCATGAAATGATCCAGTTTATTCCCCCCCCAAAGAAGTCAGGAACATCTGGAGCAATTAACAAAAATGTTTGGTTTAACTTTTGTTTTTTTTTGTTAGGTTAAATTAAACATTTAGGATTACCAAAGAATACCTGATCACCAGAATAATGAGATTACTTTCTTTAATGTCAGAAGTTTACATACACTAAGATTACCTTGCCTTTAAACAATTTTGGGAAACCTCAGAGAATGATTTCATGGCTTTGTCAAAGCCCGAGAACACACAAATGTGAAGTACAGAGGTGGCAGCATCATTTTTTGGGTGTTTTGGGCTACAGGAGGGACTTTTGTACTTCACATCAGTGGTGGATGCTAGTCTTTCAAGGAGGGAAAGCTCAATTTCAAGATCGCTGATTCGCTGATTCGCTCATTTCGCTGTCAATCAAAAAGGAATTCAGCCTCAGACAGATCATCCAATCATCATGCAGAAGCTGAGCGTCCGGGCCAGCCGAGGCCAGCCCACTGCCCCATAGACCCCCAGAGACACTGAGCGTCCGATGGGCGGGACAAAGTCCAGCATTTATCCAATGACTCGTCTCGTTTCGCTGCAGTCGAGGCTGCCCCATAGACCACCAGAGACACTGAGCGTGCGATGGGCGGGAGAAAGCCCAGCATTTATCCAATGACTTGTCTCGTTTCGCTGCAGTCGAGGCTGCCTCATAGACCACCAGAGACTCTGAGCGTCCGATGGGCGGGACAAAGCCCAGCATTTTTGCTTCGCTATTGAACTCATTGTTCAAAGCACTATGAAGCTCTGGGAATGAGTGAGAGGAAAGCCGCGTCGTTACCAGTGATAAGAAGCTGATTCTGAACAAAAGTTGAGCGCGTTGTAGCGCATATTTAGTCAATGACATGTACACACAACAGTATATATTTGATCACCTTTTTTTTGACATTTTAGGGGAAGCTGAGCTTCCCTTGCAGTCTTAGAGCAATCGCTACTGGTTTACATACACAGTGCAATAGCTTATCTCACCTTGTTATACACATCAAGAGCTCTGGATTTATTTGATTAATTTAATAAATCCTATAGAAAACAAGAATGTTCAACAGTTATGTCGTTCTACACTGTAAGTGGGTTATTTCAATTTGCAAAGACGTGAAAACCAGTGACACCTAACAACAGAAATGAAGATGTAAGCCATCTAAAAAGGCCTTAGTTGACCTTCTTCTAGAAAAACAAAACATAACAAGCCCTCTCTGGAGTCCCTGTTTGATTGGCCTGCAGTGGAAACCATCTTGGACTTTGGTGCATACAGTTTAAATATTGTCCAAGTAGTATCCCTTGGTTATGATATACTTGGTTCAGCAATAATATATGTCTATATCTTTTAGAATATTATATTGCATTTCTTCTATAACTATAGAACGTCTACATCGACTGTGGTTTTGGGCTGAAAACAGGGTATTTTTTTATTTTTATTTGTAGAGTAAAAGTCAAAATGGTGGATTTCTCTGTCAACACTTCTGCTACACAGAGCACACAGCTTGACACTGCTCACAGGGTAACAAATTACCGTGACACAAAGAGCAGATGGAAGGTTAACTAATGATTTTTGTAAGCCATAACCTTAGGAAGACCTCTACCTTTTTTCTAAAGGCACAGCCTGGAAAAGAACAAGTTTTATATCCTTTTTTGAGTAAAGAAAAATTACATTAAAATAAATATAGCAGCCCATTTGGCAGACCGACTGAAGGCCACCTGTTATTTCATATGGCTGCACATTCTGACATGGCTGCAACTCAGAAAAGCAATTTCTCAGTGGTCTGGTTTGCATGTTTAATTGCTTTTGTTGTGAATCTGCAGTGGCAGTTTAGAAGAAGGTGCAGTTTTGACACAGGAGGAGCAACAGCATGCTACTGTTACAGCTCCCACAGAAGCAGTTAAATTCAGCCACTAAACACAAGCTAGCATAGACCTAAATATATGCGTCTTTCAAAATGAAGAAAATGAACAAAAAAAGTAAAACAGGAATTGGGAGCACAGTGGGCACAATTGGGCTTCTGAATGATTTTTCCGTATACTATAATATCAATTTACCAGTATTCTCTGAGGCCACAGAATCTCTGTCTGACTGTGCCCGGCGAAGGTAAGCTTAATATACTGCTATATCTTTTTCCACTGCAATGGCACAGCATATCCAATAGTGAACCTCCTAAACATAATCAATTATCTGAGCTCCAATGGCAGAGAATGCAGAATGCTGATAAGACATTGTAGACTTTTTTTTTCTAATGAAGAGAGAAAAGACGATTTGGTTCAACACCCTGGGGGAGTTTTTTCCGTCTCTCCTGGTAAAAGAGAATTATTCATTGCATCCTCTAAGGGAAAAGTCGATTATTTCCAAGAACTCGCTTTTTTTTGGTCAAGCAGAGAAGGACCCTAGGCAAAGTCAATTTCTTTGTGTCATATGCTTTGCTCTGCTTTTTCTTAAAGGCATGCTTGTCAGGTGGTCACAGAATTGACTTTGACTCGGTGGTATTATGTACACAAGCGATGCCGAGGGGGATATTTATCAAGGTGAGACTGTTGTGTTAAAGCTGCTGGCGTAGCTGGAAATCAGCATCTCTTTTGCTTTCAGTGCAAAAATCATATTTTGTCTTTAACCATACTTTGCCTGGATGGCTTCCAGATATAAAAACATTGTATTTTTTCTGGTTCGAATGGGGTAGAAATTACACATGTAGTCAAAAAATGCTTTTATTTTGCTTTTGAGTCATGCCTATGAAGCCTTGTTTAAGTCTTCATACCTCCTCAAAGAACCAGAAACTGCAGTGTAATTAAACGCGTGACACATGTACAGAAACTTTTGTCCTCAACGCAGCTGTCCTGGGTTCAGAATGGTCTGTTTAGGGTGATGTGCAGTGTTATTTTTTGCCATAGTCACATAGTGTTTTGGAAGTAGGTCTGAATGTTCAATTTTGCTCTTATCTGCCCGGAGAACTTTCTTCCACACATTTGCTGTGGCCCCTACATTACCTATATTTTCAAACCATTGGATTTGCAATGGCTTTCTTTAATTCAGTTCAATTCAGATCAGTTCAATTCAGTTTATTTATAAAGCACCACTTTACAGCAAATGTCACCACTAGGCAATTTTCAAGACAAAATTATGTACAGAAAAATATATATGAATCAATTCAATCATGAAAGAGGAATCAAGTTAATTACATACAATCCAGTTTGTTTCTAGTTTAAAACAGTGTAGTCTAGTTTAGTTTATTATACATTTTTGTAAAACATTTTGTATTTAAGGAAAGTTGTGCCATGCATTAAACAGTGCTGTGTCATATGTTCAAAGCTAAGGATATTTTTTCATAACCTAACCCAGCTTTGCACTTCTCCACCACTTTCTTCCTTACCTATATGCTGTGTTCCTTGGTGTTCATGATGCTTTTACTTGACTGACGTTCTCTGTTAAACTTTTAAGGCCTTCATATAACAGCTGGATTTACACTGAGATCGAAGTAGGCCATGCTGGACTCTTGGCCTCTGAAGGCATTTAGATTAAGGGTTATCAGAGTACAGGGGGCTGAATATAAATGTATGCCACATTTTTAGGCTTTTATTTAATTTTTAAAATAGTTTTAGACAATGTATAATCTTTCCTTTGACTTTACCATTATGTGCTAGTTTTGTTGATTACATAACATTCTAGTAAAATACACTGAAGTTTGTGGTTTAAAATATGAAAAAAATGGAAAAAAGTTTAATAAGTCTAAACACTTTTATAAGACACCATAAAAAGTCAATACCTGATGCAATCTATTGATCCATTATCTGGATGTGAAGTGGTTGAAGATAGAGAAATCCCTCCGCATACAATTATTGACTTTTTTAAACTGCTTCAACCAGTTTTGAGGACAACCTGTTGCCCATCTTGACAAACGTGCCACTTGGCAATCTTCAAATAAATAGAAAACAAGGATCAGTCTCCTCTGCCTCTTCTTAACGCTTAGGAGAAAAATAATTCAAAGTCATGCTGACCTTTTACAAGCAGCATCCGTCGGGGACGTTGAATTCATGTTCCATGGGCCAGGCTGTTTGCCAACACACTGTTTTTCTACCATTAAACAAGAGTTATGTCACACTACCCATTTAATCATGGGCTTTTTCTGAGGTCTGGGCTGAATCTGTGCGCACTCAGCCAATGACTCACTGTGAGGGGCCCATTTGACAGATTACACCTGCAGTTACTCTTAAAGTTAATGTTAGATGGCTCTTGGTGGAGTGGGGAGGAGAGGAGAGCCACAGTTCTATTAAATGTTCTCAATTGACCTTCATGGCAAATGAGTAGTTGGGTTCACTATAGTCAACAATTGTGCTTGATGTTAGTGGAGGGCCTGGTACATAGCTGTTAATCATCATTTCTGTCAAAGTAATGTTTGTCATCACTATTGGAGGAACACTTCTACCCTTATTGAAGTCAGATTTTATGTCCTAAAATTACTCAGGCCAGAGTGAGCTCTCAAGGGTAGACCAGCTGCCTTAAGGGCAAACTTGGCAGTTTCATGGTCCAGTGGTGTGCTGTGAGCCCTACGCTGCTGAAGAGAGAAAGAGTCTTCGAATCATCAAGACAGAGGAGTGACAAAGGGTGGAGCAGAAACCTGTTATGCACTTCATCATCGCTGTTGTGGATCCCAAACCCCCGCCCCCCAGAGAGCGAGGCATTTCACCGTATACAAGAAGAGAAAAAGAGACTTCTGAAAAGGGTGATCACATCTGTGAAATTAGAAATACTTTGAGCCTAAATGTGTTAGCTTTTGTAATAATCTGCAGTAGCTTGTCTTCGGCTTTCGTTTCTTAGAATAATGTTGCACGCTGTACTCTTGCTGTGTATGTTTTTAATTTAAGACTTTTACGCAACAAACAGCTTTCTAATTTTCACCTTGTACATCTTTGAAATTCTTGAGTGTTCAATCTACATAGTTACAATTATCCATACACGCTTAAATATATACATACACTTCCACTAGTAGCATAATAAATATCTTTAAGCAAGTTGTGCAGAAAACACCTGCTTTTGTCATCTTAAGCAAGGTCTTTGCATTATTCTGGCAGAACATTTCACCACCCTTCTTGGCTTAGTGGGGCTCTTTGCTGTAGGTTCCTCACTGTCATTGGTCCAAGTGCACAAAAGTGCACAAGGTGGATAAAGTAACCAATGAAGGTGGACTACTTTCAGATTTTTCTTTTCTTTGTGAAGTATTTCCTGACCTTGCTTATGGCAACAAAGAGTTTGTGATTTCAATGCAACTTGATACAAGAGATCCAAAACATATGAATGAGTGTCTATGTAAACATTTAAGCACATATGCGTGATTTTGACTCTGTGTGAATTATAGAAAATAAGTGAAAACAAATTTGCGCACCCTATTCTAGTGTTTGAAAATCATTGAAACTCTTTGTTCCTCCCCAGTAAAACAGCAGTTCAAATGCATCTAAATGATATGATATCTCTGCTCATGGTGAGTGTTGGTAAATGTTCACTGGCTCTGTTTGCTGCTTTAGTTTGTCAAAGTCAAGTTGAATTCTTTGGATTGAACTGAACAACAAACTCTATTTCACGCCTTGTTAGATTTAAAGAGAGCTTAAGCCATCCAGGAACACATATCTTATGTGTTATGTTTAGGTGTGAGTTATGCAAAGCATATTGCAGGCTGTTATAATAGTGGTTCAGCAAGAATAGTGCAAACAGCTATTCTGGTCTTATATATGCACCCTGATAAATTATCCCACTGTGAATTTGAACCTTTTATAAAATTAGACATGTTAGCCTTCTTTCTAGAATTCACCTTCACAGTTCACAATCCTTTTTCAAGAAAGGCAAGTTCCTGCCTTTACTTGAAATAATGAGATCACTTTATGAACACACAGGTCCTACAAGCTGAGCCTTACCTCAGCCATGGATATAACCTTATCCCCAACCTGAAACTTAAATTTAGTAATGGGAATTGAATAGCAAATGGTTTCCACCTGCCTAAATGAGGACCTGTGGGCATGTCTGTGTGCCTCATGTCCTTTTTTTTTCTTTTCCAGGATCTCTAAAAGTGGAAGTGAATCAGGTGGGAAAAGAGGAAAAGAGTATAGAGACAGGAAGCTATGTGGATATTGACCCAAATTTCCCTCAGTGTGTTCCAAAAGAAGAGTAGGAAGGAAGAAATAGTGTTTCTGTGGAGCCCACGTGGGGTGAGGGATGAAGTCTAGCTTTGTGGAAGTTTAACAATTGTGAGCCAGTAAAGCTTCTTGCCCTGGAAAGTATAAATTTGAGGCTTTACTGTGAAATGGAGTTCAACTTTTTTTCTTTGAACAACCTCTCTTAGAAGTGTCTTTATTAAACCAATCCCACCAATCTATTGCTCCTTTTGGCTCTTTTGTGAAAAGTTGCTTCAGCATTTTAAGTATCACTGGAAGCCAATGATTTTTAAGCGGGCTGACTACAGGGGGAATGTGTGTAAGTGTGGGTTTGTATGTGTGCATACAGTCTAAGCCAGGACTTCTTAGCATTATTGAACATTTACCAATTAGGATTCTTAAAGACCCTCACTGTGAACAGCGCAGCACTTTAACTCAGAGATGCTCAGCATGGGAAACAAAAACGAATTACTTTTGTTAGTTTGCCCAGCGTGTTTGTTGTAGCCTGAGCTTGGTTTATTAGGTATTTCGAAAATATTTAGGAGGCCTTTGCAAAATATACAGTCAAGGAGACGTTCTAATACCGAACCTAACCAAGTGTGAAATAGCTTTGGCTAAGTAAGGGGGACAACCATTAATACTGATAAAAATGGGACTAGGTGCTCTCAAGGTGGAATGTGAGCACTCACTAAGAAAGTGATTTATGTCACCTTCCACTGAGGTTAAAAAAAAAGATTGCACCCTGAATAAAAATTCCTCTTACACACACCCTCCTTGTCTTTGTAAGATCACATAGGAACACAGTAAAACTTACTCTTGTGATATTGCTAAACTTTTAACAGTAGTTTGCCAACTTTGATGGTTTTTTTTTTTCTGGTCAAAGTAAACTGATAAAAAATAAACTGATGACATATGTTGGACTTATAATGACACAACGTTGTTGTTTCCCCTTTTAAAATGTTTTAGAAATTCACCGCAGATCCACAAAAAATCACAGTATGCCTGATTATTATCTAATGATCTAGTGATTACATTCAAATGTACAGCCAATTTTGCATTTTTTTGCACCTCTGGTAGAAAATGTTAGTCTTCAAATATATATATATTTTTTATTGCAGTGCCACACATTTATTTTGTGGGGGAAAAATTCCATGCGAAGAAATTGTTTTTTTAAAGAAAATGGGCCTTAACAATTTTAATAAAATCAAGGTAAGAATATTTTTTTATTTATCGTTTACTTATTAGGTTGTTCATTGTAGCATGTTCTTTGTAATCTATAAATGTCTCTTTATGACATGACACAGAAACACATTTCTCTTATCCACTTTTCAGACTGGGAAAGACAAGAGAATAAGAAGAGCAGCCGTGTGTTGTTTGATAGAGTAGACCCCACATTTATTTACATCCCTTGCAGATTTTGATATAAAATTACTCAGAGAACTTAGTTTTCTATATTGAAACAGGCATCTCTCGTCTTTGACAAAAAATAAATACATTTTTATTTACATTTCAATAACAAAATGGATGTCAAAAAATATTGACACTTTCCTCCAGACCTCCATAACTTTAATATTACCTTCATTCAGCACACATAGACTGGTAAAATAAAAATAAAAAATACTTAAAAATTAAATCTGCCAAAGGTGAATAATTTTGGACCTCCCTGTAGCTACTCACCAACACTTGCCCATATCCACTGTCAGACCATTAATTAAAACTGAGCTATGACAAACCAGGCTAAACAAAAACCCAGGTTTATCTTGGCCATGCACAGCAGGAGCACTAGAGTAAAGGGAGCAAAAATATTTCCGAAAGCTTCTATTTCTGCAATTATTGATTGCCTGACCATCTTGGTCTGAAAGTTCATTAACCTGTACATTCTAAACTTTAACCAAGTGTATGTCTTTTAACTTAAAAACTAAAGTTCAAAAGCTTCAATGAGACATTAGGTAAAGTCAACTGTCAGATTTGCATGGTCTCAATCTAACAAGATTAAGGATAGTCAGGACAATTTACAACTATGAGTAAAACACTGGAAAACACATAACATATGTTAAACAACCAATTACAACAAGTATAGTTTAAGAGATCAAATAATTCACCCTAACGGGGCTATCAGTTTTTACAGTGTATGACTCCATCCCACTGTTTAAACTACAATTAGCTAAATTTTTCTGAAGACAGGGTTACTCTTTGTGAGTGAACCTTCATCTGCATTAGAAATGTAATTTCCTTCCTGTAAAATCCTCCTGTTATATATGTAACGCTTTCCTGTTGCCATTCTCTTTTCTGTCCTCAAGTCACTAACATACTATGGTAAGAATGAACCCAATATAAAACCTCAAAAGCACTGCATAAAAGTCACCAGCAAAATATTACAGAACTTCAAGCCTTTTATAGGAATAGCTCTTGGCAAACTCCTAATTACTGAAATAGACTTACTCGTCAGCTAAAATAACAGCATTACCTAACAGTCAAGACCCTCTGATTCAGAATGAATGTAATAGAGCTTTACTCCAGAGTTTTTAAGGTAATATTATAGGCTTTCTCAAAATATGAAATATGGCACTCATAGAATCTATATATATATATATATATATATATAGTATTATACAGTCATAGTGAATAAATTAAAACATGCGTTCTAATGAGGCTCGTTTGTCAGAATAAAAGTACCAATAGAAAATAATGACATTTAGACATGTATTAAACATATTTTTCAGTTAGCCAACATATGTGTATTAGAATGTTTTTTTTATTGGTCCAATGTAATATTGTAATGGTAAATGAAAATATAATAATAAACTGGAATAAAGGTTTGAAAACATTATTCTGTGTATAATTGAGCTACATAATGTTACTGAAAGAAATGTACTTTTCTATTATATTCTGCTTTATTGAATATGACTGTAGGTGGCAGAGTTTTCTCCCAGTGCAATTTTGCTCATTTGCCTTACATTTTTAAGGCACATGAAGATGCACTGCTAAGTAATTAATGCTTCAGTGTTGCCTGTCCATGCATCTAATGTGATGTGTGAATGTGATCTCCAGCTAAGCCTAAACCAGGCTGCCAAAGATTTCTTTGACATACTGAAAATGTAATGAGTGTTGCAACTTTGAGACACCACACATATTGAAAATATGCATCTTTGCTATAGAGTTTGTAAAGTTTGACAGTGCTATGCAGATGCTCTGTCTGCACTGATCATCTACTCACCTCGGCATGCCGAATGTATGAAGTGACTGACATGGCAGGGGAGGTGAACCTGGTTAATTTGAATCAGCAAATCATTATTTGACCACTCTGAGGCAGAAAGGCATTTTGTATAGAGCATTGGACATTCAGCCCAAGATAGTCAGGAAGTCATTAAGTGAATATAAGAAAAGAGAAGTTGTGGTGAAATCACAACAAAAAGTAATTTGTCTGTTGTTATCAATTAGCAAACTGGACATTTCCACTCTTGCAACAACTAACATAGCAAGATATAAAAAGATTGAAACAGTGGCTTAATGATCATAATCTACATGAATACCAGAATACTGGATAATGGTGTTGTAACATGTAACCCAGGTGTTAAATCCTGAGCCTGTCCTTTTTTTTACTCTTAGTCTGTGTTCTGGCTGTAGGGGAAGTCTCACGATATTCCCAATTGAGTTGGTAGTTTTTCTCATTAGATAACTTACCTGATCTATTATGGCCAATCACGTCAATATTCACAAGGTTAATTAACAAGCTTATTAATGTGAGCGAGAGTGTTTGTGAGACGCAGAGGGGGTACGCCGAAGGAAGCAGAGCTGCAGGAGCCGTCTGTGACCCATGCTGTATTGAATGGGTGTGTGTGTGAAGTGTAAACCGTGGAATCGGCCAGGTGGTACCTTGTTGATGGCGAGCTGACGAAGCAGGCCTAGAGCCTACATAAAGACTGTTGCACTATTATAGTGTGAAGACACCTACCTCTACTGCCAGGCTAGTAGGTGACTCCTTGCAGCCTATGAACTTTTTATTTCCCAACTTATTTCACCAAACCAAGTAATCTGCACTGGAAATGACACGTACTAATATACCCAGCTTGGGCTTAATCAACGGAAAGTGAGTGGGAAAACCTTGCTGTTGGACGATTGCTGGGGAAACTTTGTTGGTGGATTATTATTAGAAAAAAAAAACAAGAAATCTGTACTGTCATATAATGAACTGTTCTTGATTAATTCATTTTCCCCTTGTTTTGGTCTATTTTTTGAACCTATGTGCACTAAACCTTTGAATGGCCATTCAGAACAAATGTTTTTCAGTTGGTACACTGTAAGATTTTATCTTGTCTTTATGTACATTAAATATGTGGCACTACCAGAAAATTATAAATCTTCAGTTGCTGTCCACTGCTTCTGAAAGTACTGATCTTCTTAATAAACTAGCCAATTGATTTTGTACCAGGTCATAAATATACTTAAACATTATATGCAGTATATCCCTATAATACACAAATATACTACAAACAAGATTAGCAAAGTTTCCTCACCTTACCTTTTTTAGTCACAATATTTCAGCTGTTCATTGTTTGTCTCTGTAGTTGGTATTCCATAATGTCAGCCCAGTGTTTGAGATCAATACTCCCTCTTGTGTTTCTTTTTTCTATTGAACTGGCATCAAATAAAAATCACAGCTTGCCATTGAAGCATGAAGAAATCAAAAGTTGTTGTTTGGGTCTCTTGAAACACTTGGCCATTAGAACTGTAAATGCGGTCATCAACACATTGTAACCTTTTCGTGTGTAATTAGCTTCTTAAATGCAAGTATTGTGATTTTTACTTGATAGCTGTTTCAATAAATCACAAATAATTTTTCACTCTACTGAACAATTTTAACTATAAATGTTTGTTTTCCAAAATCTATATTTTAAACTACCTGATTGAAGTGTTGGAAAATAAACTTGTACTTTGAGCACTATTACCTGACAGTGATGTCTTTAACATTGCTTTATCTGGATATAGCTTTTAAGAATTCATCCCCTGAACCATTATCCTAACATGACAGTCTGTGTCTGCAAAGAAAGCATGTCCAGGGTTTGTCACCTTCTTAATTGGCTAAATCAATGTGCAGTACATGCCTGTGGACATGCTTTATTAGGCCAATCAAGACTCTAGAGACAAGACCCAGAGCAAAGGACCCTTCTCAAGTAGCTAATAAGGTCCGAGGTTGACAGCAGGTTGGAACAAGAGAGCATGTCAACAACCCAGCTGTGAAGAGAAAGACTGTGAAAACTGTGAGTCTTTCAGAGAGGATCAGGAACTCATAATGTTAAGCACGTAATATTTCTGACTGCATTTAGCACTTTTGAGTCTTTTCTAGCAGAAGGCCCAGGTGAGCTGAACCACAGCTTTGAAAAAATGATGCTACATTAGAAATGCATTTTCTGTACTGCTCCTAGAAACACTAGATACTCTCCACCACCATGCACAGGGAGGTGGTGCATTAAATCATTTAGTGTTTCCCCTCATGAGGTAGGGATCTAAGTAAGAAGGGAAAAAGCATACATGTGAAATATATATACATACAAACATACTTTGCACTTCAAGGTTCCTCCCACAGGTAATGGGAGGAACTTTGATTCCAATTAATAGATGTTAACTGTTTAATCTAGCATCATGTTTAATTTGTTCTGTTGACCTGGAACATGTCACACAACACATAACACACACACATACTCCTGATATTTCTATCTATCTTTTTTTAAATAATGGCGACTTAGCAGGATCTCTGCATCTATAGGCAGCTAATGCAATTGACCCCTATGTCTCTCTTCCTCTGGCTCCTCTGTGCCCACCTGCTGGCTTGTGCCTTTCCCTGCCACATGCAGCCCACTCCCACGCCTCCTAGCAACAGCTTGTCTTAGCCTCAGATGCATTATGTAAACAGAAGCAAAAGCAGACCATCTCTTATACAAGATGATAGCATTGGGGATATATAAAGAAGAATATTTAACATGAAATAATCACCATCAGGAATGAACTCCCGCACTACTTGCAATCACTAGACTCTGTCGATGCTTTTAAAAAGCTAAGAAATTGTTTGATAAACAAGAATTTTAACCTCGATGGTGCTTGTTAAGTTAACCCTTAACAAGAACTAGCACTAATTTCTCGTCACACATGTGGAAATTGAACTAAACTAATATTTGATGCTGAATTCACACTGCATGTTTATAGTTCACTATAAACGTGTAGTTCTCATCCTCTCTAATTTTGTTTTTAGGTTTTTAAAAAATAGGTCATGATGTCATGCCCAAATGAGCATATTGGTTGTATCAACATGAAGCATAAGCAACCAGGCCAAGTTATTCTGTAATCTGTTTATTTTTCTACATTTTTATCTATTTTGTGTATGTTGTCAGGTTTCAAGCAAGTGGAGTAGCATAAACTTAAAAATTGGGTTCCCACAAAAACAGAAGTGTGTGCATAGCAGCCTGAACTAAAACCCGCACGTGTAAGCATAGCTGTGTCATATTTCGGGGTTTGTGGTGGGACCAAAGTGCAGAGAAGAGCCCAGGAGCAAGTTAAATGGAGGTGAGTTTAATATTCCTCTTACTCACAGAGCCAAGACAGGGAAACCAGGAGTTTCAAAACCAGACCATAACTGAGATTAACCACACATAACAAGGTGCAACACAGGATATCAAGCAACACACATATCAATGACGTAAACACCACAAGGATCCAGCAGGGAACTAAGGCAACTGAGGAACCTAAATACAAACAGGAAATGCAGTGAGAACCAATGAACGGCAAGACCAGGTAATCAAGTAAAACACAGAAAAGGTGCTGGTGACACTACTGGGAGACAGAGGGAGTGAAACCAGACCAGGTATAATAAATAAAAACACAAACCCAAAACCCAGTCCCTGGCTGGGTATGACAAGCAGTCAGTAAAGTCTCAATTCCTTTCTGGCAAATAGAGCCTCCTAGATTAGAGCCTCTTAGATTGCACAAAAGAGAGGGGAAAAGTTCATCATGAAAAACAGCATTGTTTAGTTCAAAATTCTCCAAAAAGTGAACGCTACTAGTGCATACGCTCGCTTGAACGAGGTCGTGTGCAACGTTTTTTAGATGTGATCTGCATCATCCATCCATCAAACATTAACTTCCAGTCAGTGTTGTCTTTACAGCCACTTCTTCACTTCCTCCAGGGAAAATTATTCACTGAGAAACATGCTCATTGAATGATTTGACATAGACATTGGACCCAAGACTCCAACTTATCCATCTATCCACCCATTGCCTATACTTGTATATCCTTGCATGGTCGTGGCAGGCAGATGACTAATTCCCTTCCAATTCATTTCTATAGATTATCTAACTGCTTGGCTAAAGTGCAGCAAACAACAAACAATAAATTACAAGAATAGTTAAAAACTATTAAAACCAATACAGGACAAAATAAAACCACAAGTCAGCTCTGATACTGTATTAAAGGCCAGTGAGTACAAATGTGTTTTTAGAAGAGACTTGAAAACACCAAGAGTTGAAGACTGTCTGAAATGAAGGGGAAGCTGGTTCCACAGTTAAGGAGCTACAACTGAAAAGACCCAAGATCCAGGATGGTCCTAAGGCTAGTGCCTTATAAGTAATCAAGAAAACATTAAAATGAAATCTAAAATGAACAGGGAGTCGATGAAGGGAAGGAAGCTTTGGGGTGATATGTTTTTTTTTGTTAAGAGACGAGCCGCAGCATTCTGAACTGATTGCGAGAGAACTCACGCATGCACGAACATACAGACTCTGTGCAGAGAGACCTCAGGCCATGAATCATACCTCTGATTGGTCTGGACATTCTGGATGCTAGCAACTGTGCCTCTTTCCATCCATACGCAAATTCTATTTCTATTTTTTGGTTTTTCAAAAACGATTTACAAGGTTTTTAAATATCAGTTGTCTGACTAAAATTAATACTGAATTGGAATAATTTGACAGCGATCACTGTGGTGTCTGTCTTAGACATAATGCCTACCCCTTACCATGCAGCCTATATTATTAAGATCAGTCTTGCTATAAGAGAATCCAATTTTGGGGTGCAACCTTATTTACATTTTAAGGCTTTAAAACTGCTGCAGTGTTTATAATTATATTTTACCAAATGAGGCAGTGCTGTGGGTTCTCTGGCAGCTGAATACAGAGGCTCAAAGAAACAATTTTTTTGTGGTGCAACCATTCCGCAGAGAGCAATTTTCCCAGTGCAAAGACTGATCACATTGCTTATACAGGTTAGCACAGATAATTTGGCCACTTTTGCAGTTTTTTTTGTCTGTTATTTAGAATAATGCCTTATATTTATGTTCATAATTCAGAGGTATTTTAAGGTCATATGCTTTATTTAGGTGGTTATAATGATTTTTCAATTAAAATTATGAAAACACTGATAATTGTTGATAAAAACACACATCAGTACACCACATTTCATACATGGAAATGTAAATTCTCCTCAACAATGTAGAAATACCAATATAAGTCAATCTCAAAAAATTAGAGTATCGTGAAAAAGTTGAACATATTTGGTCACCTATTTGAAAAATGGAAGCTCATTTATCATATAGATTCATTCCACATCTCAGAGGGTTGGAATATTACATAACATCACCAAAAAAGGACATTTTAAACAGAAATTTATGGCTTCTGAAAAGTCTGTTCATTTCTATGCACTCAATACTTGGTTAGACCTTCTTTTATATAAATTACTGCGTCAGTGCTTCAAGGCAAGGAAGCGATCAGCCTGTGGCATTGCTGAGATGTAATGGAAGCCTAGGTTGCTTTGATAGTGGGCTTCAGGTCATCTTCTTCTGGACACTACTCCATAGATTCTCTATGGGATTCAGGTGAGTTTGCTGACCAGTCAAGCACAGTGACACCATGGTCCTTGAACCAGCAGTTGGTACCTTTGGCAGTGTGAGCAGTGGCCAAGTTCTGCTGGAAAATGAAATGAGCATTTCCATAAAGCTGGTCAGCAGAAGAAAGCATTCAGTGCTCTTAGATTTCCTAATAGATGGCTATGTTGACTGTGGACTTCAGAAAACACAGTGGACCAACACCAACATATGACATGGCACCCAAAATCATCACTGACAGTGGAAACTTCACACTGGATTTCAAGCAACAAGGATTCTGTGCCTCTCCACTCTTCCTCCAGACTCTGGGACCTTGATTTCCAAATGAAATGTAAACTTTATTTTCATCTGAAGATAGGCCTTTGGACGAGTGAGCTACAGTCCAGTTCTGTTTTTCCTTAGCGAATTCAACATTTGTAGTCAATGTGTAGGATTCGTTTGTGCATAGTTGCTCTTGATAGATTAACTCCAGCCTGAATCCTTTCTTTGTTAAGCTCTCCCAAATTTATTAATACATTTTGCTTGACAATCCTATCTGAGCTGCAGTTATCCCTGTTGATGGTGGACCTTCTCCTACCACACATTTTTCTTCCACTCAACTTTCCATATTTTCCATGAATATGCTTGGATACAGCCATTACATAACATGTGTACATTGAAAAGGCTATTTTTTCGAAGCTGGTGTTATGCAATATTCAAATTTTTCTAAGACACCTAATTTTGAGTTTTCAATATCCGTTAGCCATAATCATCAAAAGTACAAAAAAAGTCTTGAAATATTTTATTCTATGTGGAATGAATTTATATAATATATGAGTTTCACTTTCTGAAATGAGTGTCAAAAAATATTGAAAATTTTTATGATATTTTAATTTTTAAGATGTATTTGTATATAATGCAGCATCATTTAGTTTTTTTTTTCTCTCTCTTTTTACTTCAATGATGTCTTGATGATCACAGAAGTCAGTCCTTGGTAATAATGATTCCTCCACCATGCTGTCACCACAAAAACACTGGGTCTTGTCTCCAGCTGTCTTTGATGCTAGAATTCAACCAACCAGTGGGCCAAGATAGACACCAATCAGTGACAGACTGTGTCTCACCCAGCATGACTGCCCACATCTGAGAAGGTCGGTACCACCCACAGAGTGCCATCTGCTCTACGTTTCATCTCAAAGTCCCTTTACCATCTATCTGCTCACTCGCTTTACACTTCATGGACTCTATCAAGAGTCAGGTCTGCTGTTCATTTATGACCTCTGTTGCCTTAATCTTGGAGGGTATCAGTGCGGTGTGATTAATGGTCAAAGTAGGATAAAAAGTATTGCGAGTATCATTATAATGCGTTAATCTTTTGAATATCTTGAATATTGAATATTTTTCTTTTATTTTGCTTTCATGTTAAGTGTATATTTTGCAGCACCCAATAAAAGTTATTTTATAGAAATTTGATATTCTTCTATTTGAAATGACAGCATCTGCATGTTCTCTTGACTTTACAAGTGAATACGCTAGTAAACTAGCTTAAATCACAACTTAAGCCCACCAGACTAGTGGTATTCAAACATTATGAACTGTTGGCTAAAATCATGAAGTTGAAAGTAGTGTTGCAGTCAACACCACCTACCGAAGAACGAGGCAAAACTAGACAAAATAATACCAAGACTAAGACAAGACCTAGACTTTTAAGCAGGTAATACCAAGTCCAAGACCAAAAAAAAATAAACAAAAGAAAACAGACTATTTTCAAGACCATTACTGTAATCCTTTAGGTGAACACAAACTTATCAGCAGACTCTCATTTACATAGAGAACACAGCCAGCTAAACATTAACTAGCTTAGCATTAGGTGCAGGCAAAGTGAGTGGAGGCAACACATAGTGGTGGACTTTACTTATGCCTGGTTCACATGGAAAGATAACAAAATTGTCAGTTAATTTTCAAAACCTGACACCACACATGACATAACATTGTAGATATAACAGGCTTGGTCCTAGTGGTATACAGCCAAATGGCAAGCACAACACATCACACACAAACAGATAATACTCACAAACATTCAGATGTCAGATGGGAAATGGCAATAGTTTGTGGACTAATTTTAACGGAGAAATAAGATTTCAGTCCTGTAAAGAACACAAAGATGGCGATTAGAGAAGTTAAATAGCAGATGTTTATTTCACTGACCCCGGAGGAAGACATGAATGCTGTGTATGACATGAGCTTAAATGAACGATTTAGGATTAGGATAAGAGATGTCCTCCCCCCCGGGATCCGATACTGGTGATGAAGTGGAGGCCCGAGGAGATAAGGGTGTTGGAAGGAGCTAGGAAGCCAAATGGTGGCGATGGGGTGAAGGAGGGTCGAAGCTCAGCGGGAGAGCAGGAAGGTCCGAGATTGGAGGTCCTTAAAAGCGAAGCCTTGAAGGTTGATTGGCTGAGAAGGAATGCAGACTTAGCGCTGATTGGTTGGAGCAGAGATGCATGATGGAGTCATAGGACGGAGCCGGTGGTGGAGGTGAGTCTTCCAGATTGAATTTTCGTCAAAACTCCATTACAAAAAGAAAAACTGTTGGTTAAAGGAGTGCAGCAAGTAGGGGCTCTACTTGCTACACTATGAAATGGAGGTGAGTTGTTGTGTGTATTTCCTCTGGAAACTGCGTTACAAGCTGTGTTTATATTGTTCTATGTTCTGATATTTCATTGAGTTTTTCCCCATTTTGGATTCCCCTACGTGTTTCCGCTACCTCGCTTTCTGATTGGCTATACATCACATTCAACAGGCTGCAAGCTTGTTTGTCCCCGCGTGACACTTCACAAGTTAGGATATTGGGCCAAGACAATTAAAAATGGTCAGAGTCGATGCCATTTCGAGCAGACTAGATCACTCTTAACACACCACACACAGCAGGAATATCTCATAAGATTATCTTTAGAGCCATCATAAAAATTGCGGTGTCCTCAAGATTGTGGGAAGGTAAGATCCGGTCAAAAATCTGCATAATTATCTTGCCATGTGAACCACGCATTTCTTTTTTTTTTTCTTTCTACATGCTTTACAGACAGAAAGACTTTAACATGTTTTTACCTATTGTTTTCTCATCCCTTTCACCTTCTCATCCTCAGCAGGTAGGGGACACAGATGGTAGAATTAAGATTTTCAAAGTAAAACAAAATGTTATTAGTTGTATTGGAATGCAGCCAGGAGTTTTACAATAACTGGAAGTAAAAAGAAAAGGATAATGTTAAAGCTGTGGTTTTGACCTGACTCACTTTGAGAAAAAATTCCAGTATCCAGCTCCTTCAAGAATGAAAAAGAACTGAAACATGGAAAATAGTCTCTGGCCAGTCGTGAGACTGCCCCCCAGCACCACAACACTAGTAGAGAGTAATCCTGGCCGATAAAGACTGTTATAAGATTAAAAATGCAAAATCAAGATCAGAGATAGTCAGTCATATGATAAGACCAAGGCAGTGTCTGCAGTTTTTATGGTGTCAAGGAAAGATTTAGATTGAATGTTAGACACAACAATGTTGTGTCTAACATTCAATCTAAATAATTATCATACAGGCAAAACCACAGGACAGATTTCTTAAACTGGGGTAGATGGTAGTTTTCCTTTTCTTATGATGACTCTGTACTTCTAAAATCAGTGTTATAGGAGAAGAGAAAAATACTTCCAAACAGTTAAGATACAGAGCAGAACTAAACATGTGTTCTTAATGAGCTGCTGTAGAGTCAGAATTATTTGTTTATCAACAGAAACTAAGAACAGAAATTAAATATACAGAATGTTGTATGTAAACATGTGGTAACATACTACTACATACTAAGACAAAAGAAAGCAATGAGTTGAAAATACCATTGCAGATATAATGTACAGCTTCCTCCATATTTATTTATGCTATTTCCAATGAAGTGTAAAAGGCCCTAAAATAAATTTATATTTTATTGCAGCAGTACTTTTTTTATTGTTATTGTTTTTACAAATTGTGTTGAGTAACACTGATTGTCCATCTGCATTTTACTTTAGCTGAATGTAATTGAACTATTTCTTTAAATTTTACTTTTTAAAGCTGAATTTTTTAGGCCACTCTTCTAAAAGAGAAAGACAAGAAGATATGCTATGCCAGTATTCCAGTGCTCTGATCTTCATGAGTCAGGAAATGTCAACAAGAAACTAGGCACATACTTAAACTTGTCCGTATTAACCGTTGTTTTTCTAGGCTCCTGACACATTTTTATAAAGGTGAGAGAAAAAAAAGTAGAGGACGCTGAATATATGCATTGACATTACAAATATCAAACCAAAACCTGTTTTTTTTTTCTTTCTGATATAAACCAGTTACCAATCAGGGTTTTCAATGTGCTGCTAAATCATAAACGTCTTACAAATAGAACATAGAGAGATCCTTGACTGTTTCCATTTTGAAAATTTAATCCTTAACTTTTTGTCAGGTTTTTGAGCTAAGCTTTTCTAATGTTGCAGACATTTACTGAGTTTTTTCACACAAAAATATAAAGAAGAATAATTTAAAAACCAACATGCCTCTGGAAAATGACAAAGAAAATAGAAAGTTTTGTTGAGATGCACCAATTGTTGTCATGTGGTGTGCTGTAGTTGGACCAAAAATCTATGGAACAAGGTAAGTGAAAGGATTAGTAGAATTTAATTATCTTCACTCACAGACAGGGCAGGCTTGACATGATACACGGATGACATGAAACATGGAGCATTTATGACTAGAACCAGGCCAGGACACAGAGTAACGAACAGAGACATAACGGTAGGAACCAGCAGGGAACTAAGGAAACAAAGGAATCTAAATATAAACAGGAAATGCAGGGAAAACCAATAAACAACAAGACCAGGTAATCAAGAGAAACTGGAAACAGGTGTGGAACAGACTGCAGGGAGACAGAGGGAGTGAGACAAATTAACACAATAAACACAGAATAGAAAGTAAACAAAGGACCAGTCTAAGTAAAATAAACAAAAACACAAGCACAAGCACAAAACATAGACACAGGCTAGGCATGACATTTGTAATATTGCTGTTATGGTGGATAACCAATATTTACCAATATTATATATTATATAATACCCTGCGACGGACTGGCAACCTGTCCAGAGTGTACTCCGCCTCCCGCCCATAGACTACTGGAGATAGGCACCAGCTTCCCCATGACCCACTATGGAAGAAGCGGTAGAAAATGACTGACTGATATATATATATATATATATATATATATATATATATTTACCCCCTCCTTGAACCACCACCTTAACATGGTGGAGGTGTTTGAGTGCTCGAATGATCCTAGATTCTATGTTGTCTGGGGCTTAAATGCCCCTGGTAGGGTCTCCCATGGAGGCTCTGGGTAACGGGTCAGACTAAGAGCGGTCCAAGACGCCTTCATGAGGACCACAAAATAAAGGCACGTGACGTCACCCGGTAGGCGGAGCCGGGGTCCCACCCTGGACCCAGGCCTGGGGTTGGGACTTGTTGGAGAGCACCTGGTTGCTGGGTTGCTCCTCGCGGGACCTGGCCAGGCCAAACCCGAATGAGAGACGCGAGGCTATCCCCCAGTGGGCCCACCATCTGCAGGGGGAACTTTGAGTGGCCGGTACAAAGAGGATCGGGCAACAGACGAAGGTGGAGACCTAGACGGCCCGATCTTCGGATGCTTAAGCTGGCTCTAGGGACTTGGAATGTCACCTCGCTGGGGGGGAAGGAGCCTTTCGTCTCTTCTTTTTGCACTAATGGGGACGCTGTGCCGGTCCGTTGTGGTGAAGAGAGAGCAGACCCGAAAAGCGAAGCTCTCGATTTACCTGTCGGTCTACGTTCATACCCTAACCTATGGCCATGAACTTTGGGTCATGACCGAAAGAACAAGATCCCGGTTACAAGCCGCTAAAATGAGCTTCCTCCGTAGGGTGGCCGGGCACTCCCTTAGAGATAGTGTGAGGAGCTCAGCCATCCAGGAGGAGCTTGGAGTAAAGCCGCTGCTCCTCCACATCAAGAGGAGCCAGTTGAGGTGGCTCGGGCATCTATACCAGATGCCTCCTGGACGCCTCCCTCGGGAAGTGTTCCAGGGACGTCCCACCGGGAGGAGGCCAAGGGGACCGCCCAGAACACGCTGGAGGGACTATGTCTCTCGGCTGGGATCTTGGCCAACAACCTCTTTCCCTCAGGAAAGACATTGAAGATGGGTTGTGGCTGGCTCTTCCAGCATAACAACAACCCAAGCACGCAGCCAGGGCAACTAAGGAGTGGCTCCGTAAGAAGCATCTCAAGGTCCCGGGGTGGCCTAGCCAGTCTCCAGACCTGAACCCACTGGAAAATCTTTGGAGGGAGCTGAAGGTCCGTATTGCCTAGTGACAGCCCCGGAACATGACAGATCTAGAGAAGATCTGTATGGAGGAGTGGTCCAAAATCCCTGCTACAGTGTATGCAAACCTCGTCAAGAACTACAGGAAACGTCTGATATCTGTAATTGCAAAAAAGGTTTCTGCACAAAATATTAAGTTCTGTTTTTCCGATGTATCAAATACTTGTCATGCAATATAACGCAAATTAATAACACTATGTCATTTTCTGGATTTTTGTTTTAGATTTTCTCAATCACACTTGAAAAGTATCCATGATAAAAAGTAAAGAATTCTACATGCTTTGCAAGTGGGAAAATCTGCAAAATCAGCAGTGTATCAAAACTTTTCTCCCCACCGTATATGGTCTTAATCCCTGGGTGTCTTCTTTACTGAAACATGCTTTTTTAATATAAAGAAGAAAGAAGAATGCTTTGGGCCATACTGACGTTTGACAAGTTGCTTACAATGACTTTCACATTCACACCTATCTGGCAGGCAAGGTGCTGCTGTTGTGAGTACTTGACGTTTTCATGGTTTATATGAGGAATGTAAAACACTATGTTTCCTTGAACATTTGTTATTTAATATTTAGATTGTCATCTTTTAGAAAATGTCCAGCAAAGTGGCTCCAGAAACCCGAACACTTATCTACAATCTATTTGCTTTGTTTTTTTACTTATCCTTTTCCCTTAGCCTGATTAAAAGATAGCTGAATCATATGATGATGCTTTATAATATGTTGGAAGTAAAATAGTCTCATTAGAATCAGCCATTTTTTAGATATTGAATTTATAACACTGAATTTTTATCCTGTACAATTATGTATGTGAATTCTTTTTTGTACTTAAAATTTGCCAGCAAAAATTCACCTGCAAGAATTCACCTGAAAAAATTCACATGCAGAAAGTCGCCTGCAAAAATTCACCTGCAGAAATTCGCCTGCAAAAATTCACCTGCAGAAACTTTTGAATTATTTGACTTGTGAATTAGTTTTTCAAGGTCCTGCTGAGACATTAGTCCTTTAAACCTGGAGATGTTCTGTAGGTGATAGAAGGCTGACTTTGTTACTGTCTTTATGTGCCTCTGAAAGTCCATTACTACACCCAGATTTCAACGCTGATTGGTGGTTTCTAGCTGTATTAACTGAAGCTGTGTGCTAACTTTTAAATGCTCTTCCAAAGATTTTGTCCAAAGATTATTGCTTAAGTTTTGTTTTGATTCAGCTGAAGAACATTTTGGCACATCCATGCATTGATTTCTTTTTTTCTTTTTTTTTTACCGTGTCCTGTCTGGCAGAGTAGTGCTCGGAATTGTTGTCTGAGTGCCAAGAAATTGCCCAACAGATTTACTTTCACAAGCGGAGCATCACAGCTATTGCTTTAAAGCTCTGCTTGATATTTATAAAAGAAACTTTATTATAAACTTCTTTGGGAATATTTCAATTGTTACGGACACAGAGACTAAAATGAAAAGGAAAACAGAAGCTTGACAAAGAGAGAGATGGGGCAAAAGGGAAGAAGGGGAAAAAAGGAGGAGAGAGTGGAGGAGAGAAAGAAGGATGAATAGAATAAAAGATTACACCCTGCTTGCTTATACACAAATTAGCACACGGGATTTATGAATGTAAAATGTACTTAGTGAGAAGTGCAGCCCAATATAGATCATCTGTGTATCTATCAACACCTGTGTGGACGCGCTTTGTATACAAGGTTTCTCCACAAAAATATGCAATAGCGAGTGTGAGGACCCACCGATCTGCCCCGTGGTCCCCGGACGGACACTGAGGAGATCCGAGCCACAGACATCCAAAGGCCCCCCAAAGCACAGGAACACCAGGAGAACCACCGCCGGGACCACCGCAACTCCCCTAGAGAAGATCAGTGGAGAGTCCCGGGGGAGCCACCCAGCAGCGACAGTGCCGAAAACCCCAGGGAACCACAGGCCCCGCCGGAGCAGATCCAGCCATGGACCCAGAGACCCAAGACCCCAGGACACACCACCCCCAAGGCAGAGGCCCGACAGAGCCCAGGGGTCCAGGCCCCGGCAGGAAGCCACGGGGAGTGAGCCAGGACACACCAAAGCCCCCAGCCCCGGACACCGAGAACCACAAGTACACCAGCGGGCAGAGACTCCAACCACTGGCAGGCAGGGTGGCGGAGAGGAAATAGGCCCCCCATAATATGGGGGGGCCTAAGCTGATCCAGGAGAGGGAGCAGTCCAAGACCCAACCTGTCACAAAAAAAAAAACAAAAAAAAAAACAGGCACTCACAGTCACAGTCACCCACTCCCACCGTCATCCACACACATAAAATCACTCGCTCCCAACGTAGAGACAAACAACAATGGACGTCATACACTCACTCACACTCCCCATGCATACTCTATACTCCAGGGTCTGTGCGCCGGCAACCCCTAGGGCCCCTAGCCCCCGGACCCAGGAGGTGGTCCCCTTCCCTCCTGGGGCAGAGACAGGCCCAGACCGGGCGGTCCCGGCCCCGCCCAGCCCCCGCCCAGAACCCAGTCTCCAACAGCCCCCATCCACCTCCGGAGAGGGGGCTATGTACAAAAGAGGGGTCCACATGGCCCAAACCAGCCCGCCAACCAGAGCCGCCCCAGGACGGAGCAGTCCCGACCCCCCAACGAGCTCCGATCCCGACCCCATGAGTCTCCCACCCCCAGTGAACCCCAACATGAGCCTCGCCACAGGGCCACCCCCAACAGGGACACCGATATCGGACACATGCCCCCGTTTGAAATGTGCTCCGTTTTTTTCGGTCAATGCAGAACAGGTGTGCCATATGCTGGATGGGAAGATTCAGCCTCAGGTGCATTAGAGTCAGGAGGAGCATCTGGAAGGGTGAAAGTTTTCGGACAGTCTGTGGTAAACAGGGAAGGATCTGAGACAGCACACCCATCACAACAACAACACACAACTTTATATCAACTTTCAGCCGTTGCAAACAAATAACAGGTAGCAGAAAATCACAGAGTGACTGGCTGAGGTCAGTCTGCGGTTAGTGGGGAAAACATCTCCAGCTGCCCACTGAGCCTGCAGCCACTGCAGCCTGTCTGCGTAGCTCTGATGCTCCGAAAGCACCAGAGCTCCGCAGACTCTGGTGCTCCGGAGCACATTTCAAACTAGGCTCACTCTTGGTAAACTGACTGCATGAATGAAGTTTTGAGGTCGACTTTCTCGCCTTAAAACTACTTTTTGTCAGAAGATAATAGTGGTATTAAAACGATAAATGTTTGCACTCACCTTCTCCATTGACCGCTGCTGGTGAGTGCATTATGGGAAACCTAGCTTACCCAAGTCCGCAGAAGGCTGCATCAATGTATCCTCGATATGGGCGGAACAAGAACTGTGCCAAAACTTGCTTTGGTCCGTCCAACAGCGCGGTCAACCAATCAGCGATGTCTCATGTCTTCCACTGGTACCTACCTTTTCCGGAAGGTTAATGTTGTTGTGTTTTTTGAAATGTTGTTTCTTTTTTTGAAATGTTGTTGTGTTTTTTGAAATGTTGTGTTTTTTGAAATGTTGTTGTGTTTTTTTAAATGTTGTGTTTTTTGATTTGTAGTTGTGTTTTTTTAATTTGTTGTGCTTATTTAATGTTGTTTAATTTTTTTGAAATTAGTTTTTTGAAATAATGTGTTTTTTGAAATGTTGTGTTTTTTGAAATGTTGTTTCTTTTTTTGAAATGTTCTTGTGTTTTTTGAAATGTGTTTTTTGAAATGTTGTTGTGTTTTTTTAATTTGTTGTGCTTATTTAATGTTGTTTAATTTTTTTGAAATTAGTTTTTTGAAATAATGTGTTTTTTGAAATGTTGTGTTTTTTGAAATGTTTCTTTTTTTGAAATGTTCTTGTGTTTTTTGAAATGTTGTGTTTTTTGAAATGTTGTGTTTTTTGAAATGTTGTGTTTTTTGATTTGTAGTTGTGTTTTTTTAATTTGTTGTGCTTATTTAATGTTGTTTAATTTTTTTGAAATTAGTTTTTTGAAATAATGTGTTTTTTGAAAAAATGTGTTTTTTTGAAATGTTGTGTTTTTTGAAATGTAGTTGTGTTTTATAATTTGTAGTTGTGTTTAGTAACTTGTTGATGTGGTTCGCACATCACAGGGCCACCGTAGTATAGTCTCTCTTTATAGACAATATGGTGAACCTATAGTCTACTTTTAAGGCTAGGTTTAAAACTTTCCTTTTTGATAAAGCTTATAGTT
Source organism: Crenichthys baileyi (assembly GCA_036173005.1). Lineage (NCBI taxonomy): Eukaryota > Metazoa > Chordata > Actinopteri > Cyprinodontiformes > Goodeidae > Crenichthys > Crenichthys baileyi. The sequence continues at coordinate 58,905 of JAHHUM010000789.1, forward strand.
AGAGTGGCTTAGTTATCCTGAGCTATCTCTGTAGTTATGCTGCTATAGGCTTAGGCTGCTGTAGGACATAATAACCACTTTCACCCTTTTCGCTACTTTCTCACACTACTCTTCAATTTTGTATTATTTGCTGTTATTTCAGCTTTTAACTTTGTTCTCTCTCTTTTCTCTTCCTAGAAGCTACACCTGGCCTGACTCTGTGTCTACCTGTAACACCTTTCTGGAGAGGGGCATCGTCCGAACTTCTGCTGGCAACAACTTAATGCTCACCCTCTACCAATGATCCACATTGCCCTGTCTTTCAGTGTTTAACCCTTTCTCTCTCCTAGACATAGCTACTGACTGAGGTTTTACTGTAACTAACTCTATGTGCTCTCTTCAGACTCTAACATTGAAAACTGGCTCAGAGTTTATCTGTTCTTTCTTTCTAGGTGAAACGACTAAAGGAGCTACATCCATTAACATTTACCTTTTCCTTCCCATAGAAAGTACTCCTGGATCAGTGCTTCTTTGTTCTCTTTGTGTCTCTGCTCTGTTCTCTCTAACCCCCAGTCGTGGCAGATGGCTGCTCACACTGAGCCTGGTTCTGCTGGAGGTTTCTTCCTGTTAAAAGAGAGTTTTTCCTCTCCACTGTTGCTACATGCATGCTCAGTATGAGGGATTGCTGCAAAGTCAACGCCAGTGACTGTCCACTGTCTCTACATGCTCATCCGGGAGGAGTGAATGCTGCAAGTCACTGACTGGATGCAATCTGCTGGGTTTCCTTAGATAGAAAAACTTTTTATCCAATTTGAATAAATAACAGAATCTGACTGCACTGTTCAGTGATTAAGATTAATTGGAATGTATGTACCTGACTTTTGTGAAGTGCCTTGAGACGACACGTGTTGTGAATTGGCGCTATATAAATAAACTGAATTGAATTGAATTGAATTGAACCGGGAGTCCAATCTTTTGCCACCTGCGTTCAGCTTTTCGACACTCCCTTCTTTCACTTATGACTGGTGGAGCACTTCTCTACGGAGACTTTTTCTTCCCAGAAACGACTTTCACTTTAATTGGAGCAATTGAATCCATGATGTCCGAGATTGTAGAATGAAAGTTATCTACTAGCTCATTTACAGTGTTACAGGGCAAAGTGAAGGTAGAAGAGTAAATCTGGTTAAACGTTTCAGTGGCACCGTCCTTAAAGATGCGTTTTCTAATAATGTCGCTTTGGCTAACTGAGTCATCAGAAAAGTGGTCAAATAGGGCAACATCAGTTACAGACACCTTGGAAATGTTTAGATCCTTAATGATGATCAAGTCCAAAATATGTCCCTGTTTGTGCGTTTGCTGTTTAACATGTTGAGTCAAACCAAAATTTCAAAGAGTGTCACATAGATCTATTGCACTTCTGTCTTCAGGATTGTCCATGTGAATGTTGAAGTCTCCCACAATAATTAAACTGTCATAATCAACACATATCACCGATAAAAGCTCTTTCAAATCACTAAAAAGGTTTGTTTTAGACTTAGGAGGCCTGTAAATATTCAAGAACATGGTTCCGACCGAGCTCTTTACCTGGAGAGCCAAATATTCAAAAGAGTCAAATTTGCCTAGAAATATCTTTTTACTCTTTGGTGAATCTTTAAACAAAGTGCCCACCCCTCCACCTTTTCTTTGCTGTCTGCTTTCACAAAGAAAATTGTAGTTCAGAGGCTTCGACTCTATCAGAATGGGTGTTTCATTTAATTCATGTAACCATGTTTCTGTTAAAAACATATCAAGATTCTGGTCAGTAATGAAGTCATTGATTAAAAATTATTTTCCTGACAGAGATCTAATGTTCAATAAAGCCAGTTTATATGACTTAGTTGCTGATATTAACTCTGTGTCCGGTTGTACCTGACAGTTTATGGCTTTTAAGTTTGATTGTTTATTACTGTCTCTGATCCTTTTAGCTTTGTTCTTTCTGTCACATATAAGCACAGAGATTTTAGAACTATTTCTTATTAGGGGCCCATATTTCTCCTGGACATGCTCATTTCTGATAGAGTTACCACTGGGGCCCAGATTGTATCACAGAGAAGTGGTTTGAAGGTCCTGATTAGAAGGAGATAGATTAGGAGGTGGTGGGGCTCTGCAGCTTCTGGAAGATGTTGGTTTAGTAGCAGGGCCTCGGCCACAGGGGGTGTTGAATGGAGAAGATGTCTGAGCCATTTGGGTCCTGATTGTTAGAGCTCCTTTCATGTTATCAGAATCCAGTTATCACGACCAGAGACAAAGAACCCAAATTCAGCCAAACACAAAGTCATAAGTAAAAAGGTTTATTCAGAAACTCAGGATCAGAGAGCAGGAGAAGAGCAGTCAGCTTCCAGGAACCACTGAGAACAGAGAGACTAGTTAGTGGCTGAATAAAACTCAGGATCTGCAAGGAGTTAGATAAAGCCACTAACCTTCTCAGTCTGGTGATGAGGCACAGAATCCAGAGGAGGAAGAGATCCAGACAGTTAATGAGGAAGCGTCCAACAGACTGAAGTCGGATTGCCGACTGATCTAAATCCTCCGGGGAACCAGCTGACGCTGTGACAGGAACACAGAGAGCTGTGATGTGATTGTCCTCTTGACAATAAATCCAGGCAGACTAGAGAGCCAGGCAGGCTCAGGCTGAATAAACCAGTGGCTAGGCTGAGACGTAAATCCAGGGACAGAAACAAGGTCGAATTCCAGGGCTAGAGGCGTCAGACAAGGGGCAGGCAGAGACATAAACCAGAGGCAGAAAACAGAGTCGAAATCCAAAATCCAATCCGTCAGACAAGGAGCAAACAAGAAGAAATAATCCGTAAGGCAAGGCAAGGTCATGGAACGAGATCAGTCAGGAAGGAACGCTGGATAACTACTCACAAATGTTTTCGAAAATCTGGCACCGTCTGCCTGTCAGAGGGCTGTATATAACTGCAGCTCCACAGGTGTGTGGCATGACGGTGATTGCGCAGCAGCGCAGCAGCAGACAGGTGAAGCAGATGAGTTAATTGCATGAGTGAGAGCAGAGCAGGCAGACGGGCCAGAATTATAACACCAGTAAAGCAAAAACCGGGCTCAGTGGGGAGATGGGAGAGTTCTGTGCGGTCTGGGTCGGGGTGTGGGGTAAGGGGGGCTTAACACTAGGACTCCCAGAATTCTAACACTACTAGAACTCCCAAGCCCGTCAATTTGACGGCGAGCATCGATGCGAGGGCGGTGATGACGTCATTGCATTAACGCTATAAAGTTTTGGTTTTGACAAGAATTAATAATAGTATTTGATCAAAACCTATTATGTTTTATTGTTATTTATAAATAGTACTGAAAAATAAGACAAAGTAGTGGGTACATTTTAAAACAAAGCTTTACTAATCTGACCAAAAGCTGGACAGCTCCATGTTACGCTCCCCTTTCACTTTGCGGACATAAACTAGCGCTAAAAATGCCTTCAGCTCATCCACAATCATGTCCAAGAAGGAATCATCTCCTAAAACTCTGTGGGCCTCAGCCACACTGCAGCCCTGAATGTGGATAAGCATTTCAGCATCCACCACGTAGAGGAATGCGGTCTGGGCATCTTGGATCTGGCGCTCTGTCAACTCTGGATCTGACGCCTCCCTCTAATTTCTTCCTCCCCCACCACTGTCCACACAGTGCCATCCTTTCCTATCTCCTCCTCCTTCCCAGGTGTGCGCTCGTCTTCAATGAAAACGCTGTAAAGCGCAGAATAGATTATTGTTACTAGGCTACTATATCTATGACCTAACTTATTGTTTATTTCTTTGTCCATTATCAGTACCTTGATTTGTAGTTTCTCTCCTGCCAGTGAGCTGGATTGCCGGGTTTATAGCTAGGCACCTGGCTCGTCTCCCTGTCTCTGAAACAGCGCTGATTGTGGCACTGTTGCTATATTTTATATATTATTAGTTTACAAATCTGTAAACTATAGCCTAAAATTATAAAATCGTTACATAGGCTAGTCTTTTACTACCTTGAAATAATGCGTCACAACCTCCTGCTAATGGGACGACTCATGTTTTTTTACCCGGGGGAGGCTCACTCTCTGACCCGCTGTCACTGGAACTGAATGCTGACCAAGAGCCGTCAGAATCCCTCTCGACCCCAGAATCACGATCATCTAATTTTTGAAGCATTTCCAATGCCTCTTGAGTAGAAAATATCCTTTTAGAAGCCATTTGTAGGATGCCAACAATCTCCTTCTCAGACTGCGGTCTAGAGTGGCGGTTGCTAGGCAACGCTCGTGCGTTTACTCAGCCGCGGAAAAAAAAATCTATGCAAATAATAGGGCCGTCAAAATAGCGGCTGTGGTAGTTAGAGGTAGAAATACTTAGATCTTTTATTTACTCTGTTATTTTTTTTTAAAAGAGACATAGGAATACACAAGACACATGTTTAGAAAAAGTCAGGATGCCAGGAAGATAAGAGTTTTAATAAACCAGAGTTACGGCATGTCAAACTTTCAAAACCGTCAAATTGACGGCCCTGGGAGTTCTAGTGTTAACGGGGGTTGGTCTGGTTCGGGGTTTGGGGGGAGGGGGGTATAACAGGGAGGGTCCACTTCTCCAGTGGAATTCGGTGGGGATGCCTTTTGTGATGACCTCTCTCTGAGCCAACTGCCCGGTTGTCTCTGCTGGAGCTATTGGTGGCAGCGTTATCATTGTTGTTGACACTGCTGAGGGTCGAAGCTGCTGGCAGATTATTTACTGAATAGAAGAGATTAGATGTGAGACATCTAGCTTCTGGCTTGTTCAAACAGAAACCATCTTGCTTGAAGAGGTGTCTTTTTTCCCAAAAAATATTGAAGTTGTCGATGAAGTTCACAGATGTAGTAGCACATGTTTTTTTCAATCACTTATTAATCATCCAAAGTCTCGAAAAAATCTCATCTCCGCAGAAAATCGGTCCAAAGGGTCCTCTGAGAAACACCTTGATATTGAGACCTCCAACTTTATTCAGCAGACGAGTGAAATCCTCCATCAGTCCTTCTGATTTTTTCTTAGCCATGGCTCCACAGTGTATGATAAGGTTTTCTAGAGTCGGGTGCTTTTCTGTGATTGCCAGAATATTCTCTGAGATATCGGACACCACATTACTGGTACCAATTATAACTTATGTGTTTTTCTTGTTGCAGAAGTTTTTAACCCCATTCACATCAGAACCCCTGAATAGACCTTACCAGGGAGGCTTAAGAGTGTGACTCCCCTATAGTTGGAACACACTCTATGGTCCCCCTTTTTGAATAGGGGGACCACCACCCTGGTTTGCCAATCCAGTGGAGCTGCCCCTGATGTCCACACGATGCTGCTGAGTCATGTTAGCTAACACAACCCTACAACATCCGGAGCCTTAAGGAACTCCGGGCGAATCCCATCCACCCCCGGGGCCTTACCACCGAGGAGCTTGCGACCACACCCACCAGCAACCTTGCGACCACACCTACGGTAAGCCGCCTCGGCAATGGAGGCACAGAACATGGCCCACTCGGACTCAATGTCCCCCACCTCCCCTGGAACATGTTTGTAGCTCTCCCGGAGGTGGGAGTTGAAGCTCCGCCTCACAGGAGACTCCGCCAGGCATACCCAGCAGACCCTCAAGATTCCTTTGGGTCTTCCAGGTCTGACCAGCATCCTCCCCCACCCTTTGAGCCAGCTCACCACCAAGTAGTGGTCAGTGGAAAGCTCCGCTCCCCTCTTCACCTGAGTGTCTAAGACATGTGGCCACAGATCTAATACACAACAATAAAGTCAATCATCGACAATGAATTAAATCAGTCATTTTTCTTTGTATACTGAACAATCAGGAACCTAGTTAATGAAGCCATACCTGTTTAAAATGAGGATTCAAACCACAATATTTAAAGAATATTTACAGTAATACAGATACCCTTCAGCTAAGACATTTATTTAAGATTAAATTATTTTGTGCAGATTCCAATACACTGAGATTGTTGATCTTCTGTAAGTATCATTTATTTCTATCTTTGTCATCCTCACACGAGGCCTGTGCTGTGTTACACAGATCCAATCAGGGTGCTGAAACAATAACAGCATTGTCTGCCACACATCATTGTACAGAGGATAGTATTATCCCTTAGCAGACTTACAGCGGCAGAGAAATACCTCTGAGTCTGCCAGCAGCCTTAACACTGCAACTCCTAGATCCATCATGCCAAATCTTTGTCTTTGGGTGCTTTGTTACTTTTTAAGAGCCATGCTCTCAGGTGAAGATAAATGCTGTAAACACTGCTTTATGAATGAATAAATTTCCTCCAGCGCCAGCACAGCTCTATGGGTTGCCGTTAATAAACTGATTCATAGCATAATCCACACTCTCAAGCTTTCAGGGCTCCTTTCATAGCCCCTATTTATGTTGCTGTTATTTCAAGGAGTCAGCTGAAAGGATCTGCAAGGAGAAGAAATAAATCACATTTGCCTGCTTTAATTTATGAGTGTTGGGGGGCAAAGCACCCTTCCAGCAAACACCCATGAGGAGCTCAGACGGAAAACCTGAAAGAAAAGTCTAATCGGGCACGTAATCTTTCTCTATAACCTGCAAGCATGTAGTGAGCAAGTTCATTACAACCCTCATTGTGCGTAACCACAAATAATACGAAAAGTTATTCCCAAAAGTGCAGAGCGTACTTTTCTTTTGCCTGTAGAAAAAGCTTCTCTTTCATCATTGTTGGCACCTGTCTTAAAAGAACTAACAGCTTTTCTTAGTGAGGAAATCATCTCAAATGATTCATCGTTTCTTTTAATAACTGGTTCTTCAGGATTCATTGACTTGAAATACTTGTCAGAACAATGATTATTAAAATTGTTTTGAGCTAAAGCAAATGTATCAAAGAGCCATGCATAAATATCGCTTCACTCCCTAAACATTTCCTACATTTTATCAAGTTATAAACACAGATTGTAATGGAATTTATCTGCACCAACACAAAGTAGTTCATAATTGTGGAGTGAAATAAAAAGAATACATGGTTTTCATTTTTTTTTTGATATAAAAACTTATGGGCTGGATTTATATTTAGCCTCCTTTCTGAGTCAACACTTAGAAGATCCCCATTTTATTGCAATTACAGCTGCAAGTCTTTAGGGCAGAAGTCTAAAGGCAAAATTCTGTAGAGCGTATAACCAGTAGTTGTCCTGTCAACAGATTTCTCCTCCTGAGCTGTAAATATTTGCAAAGTTTACATGGGTCTCCTGGCTATGTCTCTGATCGATGTTCCTCCCTTTGGGGTTAGGCTTTACTTGTATGTTTGAGGTGGACATCCAGATCTTGGTAGGTTTGCAGTTGCGCCACACTCTTTGTATTTTCAGCTAATGGATTTGAGAACGCTTGGGTATTGTATTACAAGCAAACCCTGCTTTAAAATACTCTTTTAATCTTTATTCCTGACCTCTCTGCTGTGTTCCCTGGTCTACATGATGGAGTTCATTCATTCATGTTCTCTCACCAGCCTCTGAGGCCCTCACAAAATAGTTGTACTTATACTAAGATTAATTTACACACAAGCAAACTTTTACTGATTTAGGTGACTTCTGAAGACAGTTCTTTGCACTGTATTTTAATGTAAGATTATCAGAATAAGGAGGCAGAATACAACTGTATACACAACACATTTCAGTATGTGATTTCCTCCTTATTCACAATTATTTGCTACTTTGTGTTGCTCTGTCAAATAAAATCCCAAAGAAATCAACTGAAATCTGCACATAACACAATGCGAATAAGCTCAGGGGGTGTGAATCCTTTTGTAAGGCACCATGTACTAGATTTCTTATTTTAGAGGGAATGGAACAAAGAGATAGTAAAAAGATGAATTCCAGCAAACAAGAGAAATTCAATGTCTTTGAACAGTTTCTGGCATTTTTATTACAGGATTTATTTCCAGGAAAATCTCCTCGCTCAGTAATGATGACAATTAAAACCAATGTTATTATTTAGTTTTTAAATAGATGTAGCAACAATATAATTTCCTGAAAACAGTCCACGTACATCTCACTCTATACATTGAGGCACAATATGCAGACGTTTCAACTGGCATAATGTGAAACAGGTGAAATCAAACTGAGTGACTTCTGCGCCAACAGTGATCTGATATGCAAATATTGTTGACTCATTGTCCAAGTCTAACTGAGCGGCCATCTGTTCTCAAGCCACTAAGTAGCTGTTGGATGAGACCACAGACAACAGTACCTCTACACTCAGGACTCTAAAAATAACCTGCCTTCTATGTTTATTCATTTTATATAGGAACAATAATGAAAGCAAGTTTAATTATTCATTATAAGTTTATTTTTCTTTCAAAAGCACAGCTTTTGTTCTCTGTGAGTGTCCCCTGAAATTAAGCTTCTCCACGAGGCTCTTATAGTTTTGTTTTTCATTCTTAAACATCAGTAAAAGCCAGTAAAATTGCTCAGAGACAGACAATGCAGACTGCCTGTTTTACTCAGATGAGATTGGTTAATAACATTCTGGACACAACGAAGCAAATTATTCTTCACCGGAGGTTATAACTTTGGCAATCCTAAGAACAATTTCTTGTTCTTAGCATCTCTAAAGAGAACTGTGGATTCCCATCTACATAAAAAGTACACTGTGGATGGTCTAACAAAATATATATATAAAATATAAACAAATATTTATGAGTATTGTTATAGAGATTAATGTAGCACAGTTTTGTATATGAAACAGAATACACACAGCACCACCTGTTGAATTTTAAATGACTTATGCAGAGGGAAGTATACCCCAAAGTAATTTCTGTAGCACCTCACATGTAAACAATTGCATGCATAGAAAAACACGATCAAGAACTTAAAGAAAAGTTTTGAGAATTAATCTGAATCAATTCAGTTTATTAATTGATCCACAACTGAAGTTAATGCCCTTACAAAGAATTGAATGGTCTAAAATCTTAATGGTTGTGTTATTTTAACTATGGCGGACAAAATATCAACAATAACAATAATAATACATAAACCAATCTAAATACAGGTTATATATTGATGTGTATTTGAATAAATTAAGTAATTTGACCCCCAAGCAACCAGGATGAATTCTGAGACTGGTTATGGGCCCATCAGGCACACAAATCAGGCTCTTTAAAACAGTACTCAACTGGTAAAGTTAATAAAAGTCACAGAATTACTGTCTTACATTCAAACTTACCTAACACCATGAATGGGCCAAAGAGCTGTCATAAGAATTCAGGGACAGGATAGCAGACCTCCTAAGCGCCTTTTCAACTGAAATCCCCAGGATTTAAAGCCCCAGGATTTGTTTTACCCGGGTAATAGGAATACCAGGGAATCTCGTATGTTCTTTTTCCATTGCGATGGGCCATATTTAAAACAGCCTAATGATGTATGGGGAAGTTGTGAAAAAACTGCAATACACCTTCATTCCAGCAGATGACATTACTTCTTTACTCCGTTACTTCCATTTTTTTGAGTCAACTTTTAAATAATAAATTAGCAGGAAATGTTTAAATCAATTATTTTACATTACTTTTTTTCCAATCTGGATCTGGGCAGGGTTTCATTTACAATAACAACTTAACACTGATTAACACTCTCATTTTCTCTTATTATCATCAGTTAAACATATCAGATAACTACAGAACATGTTTTTTGTAAAAAATTTATTTATTAGAATAAAAAAACTGCTAATCCATCCAGAATTACAGGGAATTGATACCTTGAAATATATAAAGTAGAAGATGGTTAGACAGTAGAGTAGAGGATGGCAGGACATGAAGAGGATCAGAGCTTCTCTATCCAAACCAGGAACCGTTGTCTCTCCTCCTGCAGAGCTGTCTGCATAAAACTATATACAAAAATATATTAAAGAGCTCCAACTCCACTAAGGTAGGTTTATTATTATTTATTTATTTATTTATTTATTTGTATAACCCCTTCAAAACTGCCGACTAGGCAACCAAAGTGCTTCACAAAGCATGCATAAAAAGGAAAACATTTCACAAAAGGTAAAACAGATAACAGGTAGCAGAAAATCCCAGAGTGCGGCCGAGATCAGGTTAATGCGGAAGTCCCAGTCCAGCTGCCCAGTTAGCTTAGAAGCCAGACCAGCCCGTAAGCGGAGCTCTGCTGGTTTTAAAAAAACATTTAAAAGCAGGCTCATTCTTGATTAACTGACTGCACAGATGAAGTTTTGAGGTCTACTTTTTAACTTAAACACAAATTAGTGAAGCTGCTGGTGCCAAGCCTCGCTGGACACAGCTCCACACCGTTAACAAATCTCGGGGAAAGCTGATAAGACCAACCCCAGAATTGGAACATTAATTTGAGAAAGTAAAGCCTGGGAAAGTGAAATTACCTGGGTAAATATGTATTGAAACACGACCTGGGCTTTACAAAGCCTGGGGCTTTGCAAAAGTCTGTGGCTTTGCAAAAGTCTGGGGCTTTTTATAGGCAATGGAAACAGGGTTCTAAAGGCTGGAATGGGCTACGAGATCATCAACAAAGCTTGGTAAGAGGGTGACCAATGCTGGCTCAATAATTTGAAGATGGAAGAAGCATCTTGAAAAGAAAGTGAGGCCAAAGTTGAGCTGTTTACCTTGACATGTTTGGTTACAGACAAATGTGGAATATGAATCCAAGAACACCAGCCCGACGGCCACACATTTATTGGAAACATTATGCTTTGGGGCTTTTTTGCTAAGTGCACAGGAAGGCTTAACCGTACTGAGGGAATGATAAACGAGGCCATGATCTGTTGAAATTTTCTTGAAAACCTTTTGGCCTCATTCAGACCACTGAAAACTTGTTGTGGACAAGCATGACAATGACCCAAAACATATGGCTAAAGGCAACAAAGGTGTAGCTCAAGAAAAAGCAAATTATGGTCTTGGTGAAACCTAGCCAGTCTCCATAACTAATCCTATTATTAACTTGTGGAGGAAACTTAAGTTGCCAAGCGACAGCCCTAAAAACCTTTAGGTTTTGGAGAGCATCTGTTAAGAAGAGTGGACCCAAATCACTTCTGAGATGTGTGCAGATCTGGCGACCAACTACAAGGTTACCAAGTCACTCCTGTTCACTGCCAATGGGAGTTTTACTACCAAACAGTTTTGCTGGAGTGTAAAATATTTATTTCACTCCGTTAAATACAAATTAATATGAGCTTTTTTCATGCTTTTTGAACTCTTTGAAAAATTTTCT
>JAHHUM010000790.1:0-68987 GCA_036173005.1 Crenichthys baileyi
CCCCCCCTTTTCCCCCCTTTTGTCCCTTTCCCTGCTCGTTTCTTTAACCTTTAAAAGAAGGTTGGATTGAAATGACTGCATCACAAGATTACTCACATACTGAAAATCATATCCAAAACACCACATGACTCACAATTTATTTAAAATAACATGCTTGTGTACTGTCATTTACCTTTAAGTCATCTGCTGTTAAATATAAAGTATTTTTTGGTGTGCGGTGCATGCTGGAGCACGTGAGCTATCTGCGGAGGCTTAAGTCCTCAAAGCAACCGTCCCGAGTTTGACTCCCAACAACAGAGACCTGTGCTGCATGTCTTCCCCCTATCTACACCCTATTTCCCGTCTACCTACTGTCGATAAATAACAAAAAAATAAAGGCCACTAGTGCTGCAAAAAAATTATATATATATATATATATAAAGCCTTTTTCACATTGCAGAGATTATGAAGCAGTTTCTTTAAAACAGTTATTTTCCCCTAACCATTAGTGATTTCTTTTATGTTACCTAGACATCTACATTTGACAGCCCCAAAAAAGAAAAGAGACTTCAAAGGAAATGGCGCAATAAAAACTACAATAAAGATAACAAAGCAACTCTGCAGGTAACTAGGAAGACAATAAAATGTGAAAATGCTTGATCTTTTCCTAGTGTGAGTTTGTAAAATGCTATTCCTCCTGCTGTCACTGTAGGTACCCAGCTGCATCTCCTCTGCTTCCATGCGCCTCCACGCATCCAACCCCAATCTCTCCACCGCTGCGCTTGGAAATGACAAAGTCGACCCCGAATCCCTGGATTCACATTTTGACGTGGCAAAGCTGCAGGAGGACTTCTGCCGTGTTGCCACCAACTGTGAGTTAAAACTGTTGATTTATTTCACATTTTGAAGAGATGCTAGAGGAAGATGTCTATAGGTTTATCACATGATTTGGTCACTTTTGTTAAATGAGTCAGTCTTCTTTACCTGTTAGGACTCACTACCAAGGTTGTCATAATTATGAAAACCATCTCTCAGGTTTACAGAGAACAATTTGAAAAAAAAGAAAATACCCAGTGAGCCACTGTGTGTCACTGAGTGTAGAGCAGGGATCCCCATCTACAAAGGCTAATAGTATTTGATGCAGCTGTGCTGGGTTGGATTCCAGGCCTGGGCCACTTCCTGCATGTACTCTCTCTGTCTGCAGAACTGTCAAATAAAGGCCACGAGTACCTCATAACAACTTTTAAGAAAATAGGTTGAATGTTTGGTGAAAGCCAGTAGGCCTTAGTGATTCTGATTAAACTAAGTTTGACATATCAGTGTGATGCAACAATACCAACAATCTTACCCATACTACTTTTTCATCACAGTTTTATTTGTTTAATCTATACGTGTCTGTACCTTCCAGGTATTTACTGTACAGTAGTTCTTTCAACAGATTGTTGTTTACATTCAAGTCCTGACTTCGAAATGTTGATATTGTTTTCTGTTAGCCCTTTTTTACCTCTTAGGTCGTAAATCACACAATATTGTCTCACTAAAGGGCCCAGTCCTGCCCAAGGTCAAGCTTTTTGCAGGCTGTGTGACATTTCAATGTTAATGCAGTTTTGCTCTCTAGTGATCCTCATTACATTAACAAATGTGCTTTGTCCTGTGGTTTAAAAAGCTTTGTTAAAATAAAAACACAATTCTTAATTATTACGGTTAAGTGTAGGAAGTTTTTTTTTATATGTAAGCTCCACCTTGATTTTTAAGTAAAACTGTTTAATATTTCTCTCACATGAAAAAATAACCGACTGCCATATGCTTCCTTTCCTTTACGTCAGTTTTAACTGAAGCATGGCAAAATTTCATAGGATACAGAGACCAGCCTTGAGCAATGACAACTTGACAGTTTCATTAGTTGTATTGCTGAACAGCAGTGCAGCTCCATCCCAGAGGAGGAAGGGAAGAAGCTACTTAGCAGTGATGGAAATCAGTTCTACTCCAACAAATTTCTGTAAGACAACAAGACAACCCTGTTGATTTAATAAGAATTCACTTCAAAATCACTCAGAGGCACTTTTAAAAACCAGTGCTATGTTTTGTAAATTTAATAAAAACATGCTTTTCCCCAAAAATGCTTAGAAACTTTGCTCATTATGCAACACCATGTTTTAACTGACAGAATCTATTTTTCAGACATCATATATATATTATTGGTACTTAAATTAGTAGTATATGCTGATACAAGACATTGACTAAAGACTATTAATTTACTTTAAGTATTAGGCTTCGACAAAGGAGGAGGTTTAATTTCTAATTATATTCAAATTCATAAATGTGTATTTGTTAGTTCATTCTAAATGTTGATGGATAAATTGTGATGGATGGATTTGTGGCACAAAATAACAGTATATTTTTTTAAAATGCCATATATTCGAAGGTGAATAAGAATAAGAAGGTGGTTTGTTGAGGGGTGATTTCCCATGTATTTTTTTTACAGCAAAAACAAATGAAAATCGACAAAAGAGTGAAAGTGAATAAATATTAAACATTGTACCTGGGTTTGAAAGAGAACTGGTATTTTAAGAGCGTAAAACACAATGGGGGGCCAACACACTATTAGGCAGGTGGCCATAATGTAATAATTGTTATATTAAAAATAGTCTGTGAAAAGAAAATTCACCACATAACATAAGTTTGACAGTTCATCGTTGTTCAAAAAAGGATAATTATGTCTCAAAGAAAGTTCCCAAATTGTAATAAATAACAGAAATTAATCTGGGTTGCCTTTGCAGAGTGGTCCTTCAGCATCCATCAGCAGCTTAGCAAGTGGTTCATCTTCACCTACAGTATCTATAGTTCATACACATGTAATAAGACTGCACCCCCTCCTATGTTCTAATAAGTGTTTTTATGTTCTCCACATGACAATCCACCTCAATATAAATCCTCAGGAGATTGTAAATCAGTGTGTTCATTGCAGGAATTCATTTGACAATACTATTTGCCGCTGGGCCTGCTTTCCCAGCGCTACAACCCAGTGTATCGATTTCATTTAATTGTTTTTTGACAAAATAAATTTACAAACTGTTCAACAAGTGCCCAAATAATGTTTCTCAGCCAAAATCACCATATATATTGGGGTGCTAAATGGTGAGATCTGGCCTTTAAAGCTAATCAGATCTTAATGTATAACTATCACGGTGTGACTGACTATTCTGTTACAATAACTTAGATCTACATTGCTCTGAGGTCAAATCCAATAAGAGCTCATTTTTTGCCTCTTGTTTTTCTTATTACTTCAGTGCATACAACCATGAAGTCAGCACTGAGCTCGCTAACGTCAGAGAGGGAGAGATTGAAGCAGTGCCTGGATCACGACTCATACCCCCCAACCTCACCCCAAGTCGTCAATATGAAGAACACCCTGGCAGCGGTAGGTGAAGCAGCGCTTGCTCATGCACTCTCTCAGTCAGCAGAAGTGGGTTAAGAGTTTCACCCTCTTTTCTGCTTTCACCCTCCCACACACAAACACATGTCCTCCCACACCTCCTGTCAGACGTGACACATTGATGAGCCTTTTAGCGAGATTACTGTACAGGTTTCTCGTGTGATATCTGCCCACCCGAATAAGACCACCTTGCTGCCTCCTACCTGGAGGCTCTTTCTGTTTTCTGTTTTTAGCTACACACGATTATTGGCACGCTCTCAGTGAGCAAATGTTTTGGCATGAAAAGCAAATAAATTCTGATGTGGTGAAAGAAATATTTTTGCAGTGTATTTGCTACATCAGAATACTGGTGTTTTACCTGCCAGCAAATTTTCCTCCTGATTCCTGAATGACATGTTGGAAACCAGTTTGTTTTCAACAGTTTTCAACACAGTTTGGGCTGAGTGTGTGTGCATAAACATTGTTTAAACCGATTATTTTCCCAGGTTTTTGCGCAGAACTCTGAGTTGAGAGAACGTCTGAGCAAGATTCATGCCGAGTCCCACATCGTAGAGCCCACACTAATAAATCTCACTGCCCCTGTGCAGGTGGGTGCAGGAATGCAGTGCCCCCCACCTCCCACCCCCCACCCCTACCATCATAATAATTTTTACTTTCCCTGTCTTTATTTTCTCTCCCAACACAATGCACTCCCTCTCTCAACGCCCTACACTCAGCAATGAGAGTAAAAAATATAAGTTGCATGTTAAATTTAATTTCTTTTCACTGTATGCACATAGACCGTTTTGGCATGGTTTAGAAAAAGACCTCAAACTCCCTATTGTCTTCTAAAGTAAGCTCCTTTCATTGTTTATTCAGATTTGGTATCCAGACAGTAAGAGCTGATCCACTTAATTGTACCTCTGGAAATTTATTGAAGGAACAAAGGGAAATGAAATCACCCCTTCTAGGATTATGTCCGCGTTAATTAATCTTTTTTAGAAATAATACAGGGTAGATATCCAACCTTACCTCTACATATAACAAGTATTTTCGTTATTATTCCATTTTATTTAATTTAGATTGTTTAATTCAAAGAATGCATGACTTTTATGACCTATAAATCGTTTTCAATCTTTTTTTGTTTTATTCCAATAAAGAAATCCAGTCAAATTAAGAAGGATGTTGTGATACATAGTGCTAGAGATTAGTGTCTTTTAGTTTCTTATATGCCAAATTGATGTCTTTTTACACAGTTATTGTAATACAGTGACCTCCACATTCATTGGCACCATTGGTTAAGATGTGAAAAGGGGCTTAAATTAAATTAATCCCTGTCTGCTGCAGCATAATCTCTCACTGACAGTTTTAAAATGTTGCAACCTTTAATCTGAGTAAATTTATTCAATGGGGAAAAACATATTAAGAAAAAGTTGATTTTATGTTTAATTTGTGCCTGGTGAAACATTTGTGTACTGATCCAATTGAAAGACCTAAAGCTGACCCATTGTAGTTTACTGGCAATGTTATTTTAAGTTCATTATATTGCACTCTAAAAAGACTCCCAGGGGCTTTGGATGAGAAACAGGGCCCACAGTATGACAGATCTTTCACCGTACCTAACAGTGGGCGTAAGGTACTTTTTGTCATATTCATCCTTTTTTAACACAAGCCCCACATGGAGTGCTTGCTTCTGAAAAGTCCAGGTTTAGTCTAATCTGACCAAAGTACTTTTGTGATGTGAGGACAGAAAAGGCTTTTCCCAATATTGCAATGGTGATTTGTTAAAAAATGATCTCTTAACATGTATTTTTTTCCCCTACTGAACACATGTACGTAAATTAAAGTTTGTATTTTTATCAAATCTATAGTGTGAAGCTTTGCTGCCGCAATAGAAGATTAATCTATTTTGCAGCTGGTAAACATTTTCTGAAGGTTTTCCAGGGCTGCCAATCGGTGTGGAAGGTGTTGTATATTCTGAATGCCTGGAGTTTTGGTTTGCCATTTTGTCATCCCTATTATGACTATGGACCTTGCTCTACTCAGAAACCAGACTCAGCAGAAGACTCCCATCCCCTTGTGCACCAAGTTTCCAATGAGAGCAGAGCTTCGATTGCAGAGTCATTGTCAGAGTTCTTTGATGCACAGGAGGTCCTTTTGTCAGCTAGTTCCTCTGAAAATGAGGTGAGTTTGGTTGGTAAACCATATAAGTGGGTGTAGTGGTGTGCCTTTATCGCTCAGTCAGCCACTGGGAGGCAGTTTCAATGCTGACAGTCAGAGCTAGGTAATAAAATAAGGATTACATTTGACATTCTGAGACATTGTTTTTTGTTTACAAAAATAACTTGGTGTGTCACATCAACTCTTCAGCAAGAACAGAAGTAAAATTTGCAGAGAAAAATTAATTTACTGAGAAATATAAAAAAATACTTATTAACTGCCTTATCCAAACTATTACTTAAGCAGTGTCTGCCAGTTTATGGGTCAGTTATTACATAGAAGAAGATGTGGGGTTTAATTCAGCATCAATATATTTACATTTTTTTCTAACCTTATATCTGTTCTTTTATTCCTTTCTGTTTTCAGTATTAATACTCCATGTCAGATGACATGGCAGCTTGAGTGGCAGCAATGTAAAAATAGAGGATTTTTTACTTTAATCTAAAAATACAGCAAGGCAAGGTGCAGCTCTGTCACCATGCTCTTAGACTGTTCATCTCCACTTACTAAAACCAGTACTGACTTGACAGGATGTTGAAAAAGGCCTGTCCACATCCTTTCTGCAAGTATGTCAGTTGTATACTAGCTACATTCTCAATGTCTTTTTTTAGGTATCAGACGATGACTCATACATAAGTGACATTAGTGACAACATTTCCATGGACAATTTCAGCAACGAAACAGAAAGTGAAAGACCCAACTCAGGTAATTTCTGCTGTTCAGGTCCAGAGATAAATTGTTAAATGCCTTCTCCCTCACTAAGTGTGTCTCACCAGTGACCTTATTCATCGTATTCCTCTAACGCAGGTTCTGTAGAAGAAGGCGCTGCCCTTTGTTCACGTAGATCCTGTCTGCCCATGCCCAGCCCTACCAACAGCACAATTAGCCTTTGGAACATCCTCAGAAACAACATAGGCAAAGATTTGTCCAAGGTGACGATGCCTGTGCATCTTAATGAGCCCCTCAATGCCCTGCAGAGACTCTGTGAAGAGCTGGAGTACAGCGAGCTGCTGGACAGGGCTGCTGTCACACAGGACCCTTTTGAGCGTATGGTGAGATAGAAAATTGGTTTTATGATATTTCTTTGTTTTTATTTTCCCTTAAGAGAAAGTGTTAACTTAGTGCTCTTTGCGATTTGAGTGACAAAAGTAATTCCAGGGGTAATGTGACAATAATTTTAAGTAGGAATTTCAACCGAAAATAGCATTGTATTTAATTTTATTTCTTAAAATTGTTTTAATTTCAGAGAAAAAAACTTAGCAATATAACAAGTTTAGATTAACTACACAATTAAAAACATAAAACATATTAATTTGTAACAGGCAGTTTCTTTATTTTGATAAGATGAGCTGAGACAATCTACAACCCAAAAAATAAAAACACGTATAAAATCCTGTGGTTTATCAAGATAATGTCTTTTAATCATATTCCAACATGTTTTAGTGGAGCCTTCTGTTAAATACTGATGTTAAAATTAGATATTTCTTCTAACAAGCTTAGCTGAATTAAAAATCTGTGAACACTAGGAACTTTGTACTTATTTTCAAAGATTAAAAAAATTAGCCAGCATTGTAATGCTTACTAACAAGACATCTTATTGAATTGGTTTAATACAAACCAAAAGAACATTTCATAGACCTAAATTCAGTCAGTTATTGATTGCCCTGATTGTTTTAATCCTATGAAATCAAGCTAACTTAACTTAAAGGTACTAACTTAAAATAGGCTAAATGTAGCAAATCTAAGCTCAATCAAACTAAGAAAATGTTAGATAAGATGAACTAAATGAAGCTAAGGTCAGCTAAACAAGGTAAATAAGATAAGCTTAACTAAAGTTAAATTAGGAAAAGCTAAACTGCACTAAGCTAAGATAGGATACACTAAACTAGCTAAGCTAATGGGGGCATTTTCTTTCCACTGGAAAGTCTGTTTTTATTACAACTCAATTCAATTCAAAAATACTTATACAAATCAAAAAAGGGAAATTAAATGTTGTTGTAGCTCATATTATGCAGGTTTCTTTAAAGAGCCGTTGATGCTGATGCCTGTGGGCAGGAGGGATCTCCTGTAGCTGACTGTCTTGCTGCAGATCTTAAGAAGCCTCTGACTGAAGACACTCTGTTGTTGTACAACAGTCGATGAAGAAGATGCTCAGGGTTCTCCATAATGTTCTTCATTTTATGAAGAAACTTTCTTTGGACAAGGATCTCCAGAGGTTCTAGAGGAGTCCCCAGAACAGAGCCAACCTTGTTAATTAGCTTGTTGAGCTTTTTAAAGTCCCTGGCTCTGATGCTGCTACCCCAGCAGATGATTGCAGAAGAGATCACACTCTCCACAACAGACTTATAGAAGATCTGCAGCATCTTGCTGCAAACACTGAAGGTCCTAAACTTCCTCAAGAAGTACAGTCTGCTCTGTCCCTTCTTGTAGACGGCTTCACAGTTGCATCTCCAGTCCAGTCTGTTGTCCAGGTGAACACCGAGGTATTTATACTCCTCCACCACCTCCACCTTCACCTCCAGGTCTCGGTCACTACTGAATTAAGAATCTGGCGTTAATCCCAGTTTCAAGATGATTATTGGGACAATTTGAACCCAGCATGAGTCTCTGTATCTTCATATTTAGGCCTAATGCATCTTTTCATGCAACTTACCCAAAACGTTGTGTTTCCCAGAATTAGAGCACACTACAAATGTTAGTGTGATCATTATAAAACCAACAGCTTCCACAAAACATCGAATATAATGGTATTTCATAGCTTTATGAAGGCCAAAGCAAGTTTCAGATAATATCAAGCAATTGTAATGCTGGTTCTTCTGCTCCAAAGGCTCCCAAAATTAAATTCAATACCAGACCATCTAAACAGGTTTGGAGTAGACCCGCACATGCTCAGGCAGAAATCAAGTGCAGAATCTTGGGAGGTGGTGCCAACTGCAGTATCTGTCGGACACCATACGAGAAAAAAGCTCTCCCCAGAATATGCATCGAGAATAAGCTACAAGAGCTCTCAACAGGGCTGCAAGAATAGAATTAGGTAATTCTGTTCTTGTAGCCCTGAGAGATAGAATAAACTCCTCTATTTTTACAGAGGATGTATTGGCCATTTACCTAAATCAGTCTTGAACAGTTTAACTAAGAACAGCACATATGTTCTTTGTTTTATTTTTCAAAGGAAGAAACTTTAGTTGTTGAAATTTGCTCTTCTTGTGTGAGAGTTTTAGAACCAAAACCTGCAATGACACTCAGTGGTATTCATTACAGTGCAGTCTGCTGTAAAAAGAAAGATTTATACAATAGAATTATACAAATACATTGGGAGTATGCTGCAACAAGATGTTATGCATTGGAGACAAAAAAAAAGCCCATAAAGAAAATCTAAGTTGAAGCATAATAAATGCTAATAAAAACCGTCTAAGGAGTGTTTAGACTTCAAATGAGTAAAGGAGTGGGAGTTATGACCTCAAACAATGAGGTGGAGCAAGTATCAGTGACCTTTTAGCTCTAGTGTGGTATTATGGGATCTTATATTAATTTTGAACCAATATTGTTAGGTACTAATGTACGATAGGCAATATTCATAGTATAGGTCAATTCTGACATAAAGAGCAGCACACACACAAACTTCTAACTGTCCTGATTTCTGTTTGTGTAGATTTATATCGCCACATTTGTTGTATCAGGATATGCATCCAGCTTCTACAGGACTGGAGGAAAACCCTTCAATCCTGTCTTGGGAGAGACGTATGAATGCGACCGGCCAGACAAAGGCTTTCGGTTTGTTGCCGAGCAGGTATGATTGCTTGTGGTTCTTTTATCAGCTGTGCAAAAAAATGTGCAGACTGACTGATAAGACTAAGCTACCAGTCCTACCTGAATGAATTAGATTATTTATGCGGTCCATTTAAGAAAAAAAAGGTGTGTCTCTTTCTCTGAAATGTCAGGTCAGCCACCACCCCCCTATTTCAGCTTGCCATGCAGAATCTAAAAACTTTGTCTTCTGGCAAGGTACGTGAATACTGGTATTTTTAATACAATTCCTGCATAAGATCAATAGTAATTTGTTTAACTGATTTCATAGATGTCAGGTGTAAGAACAAATTCTGGGGGAAGTCGATGGAGATTGTTCCTGTGGGTACCACTCATGTCACGCTGCCAAGGTAAGTCTGTTCGCTCTGATTATCGGAAGCCCCGGCCTAACCTTCTTTCGCCTCCCTCTAACACAGACCTGAGTGAAAAAAGTCCTGCAGTAAATCTTAATGCATTTCTGACCTTGTGTTTTTTCTCTCGGTTCTTGCTCTGTGTCCACCTGTAACACTAGTTAAACCTCATTTAGGTTCATTGAAGACCCATGTTGCTTTTTTTAAGCTGTGATCTCAAAATAAGTCACATCTACAATAAATAAAAGTAGCCAGGAAATAAACTAAGAAGATAAATATTTTGTCACATAAATACATACATATGAAGTTAATAGCTGCAATTGCTTATGTGCATATTCTTATACAAATAAAGAGAGTCCAAGAGTGACAACTGAACTAACATTGTTTTTATTACTCTCTCCAGATTTGGGGATCACTATGAATGGAATAAAGTGACTTCCTGTATCCACAACATCCTCAGTGGGCAGCGCTGGATCGAGCACTATGGGGAGATCTCAATCAAAAACTCCCACAGCGATGTTTGTCAGTGCAAGATCACTTTTATCAAGGTGAAAGACACAACTGAAAGCATTCAGGGTGATGTTTTGCTAGTATATAATACGAAATTCAATTTTAACAAAAGGCTTCTTGTAATGGTTTAACTCCTATAGAACGTTTCAAGAGAATTTAAAACTAATTTTGCAAAAACTAATTGTGCAAATTTATAAATTTCAGATTTTCAAAGCAATTTCTACTTCATTTCTCTATATTAACTGTAGTGTTAAATCTTTTCAAAAGCACTTATCCATGCTTTTGTCTAATATGCATATGCAGGGGTGGTCCTTGGGACATCGCCCACTGAAATCAGCAGGATGATCGCACAAAACTAGAAAGCAATACCATGAATTAAATGTGAAGTGACATACTACAATTGACACATGACATGTTGAACAATGAACAGAAACATTTTAGTTACCATTAAATATATTACGACCAGGGACTAGAGGACCCAAATTTCAGCCAGACACAATGTAAAAAGGTTAAAACTGTCCAACCATGTCCCTCAGGACATCATTAACTAGTGCTTGAAACACAGCAGGAGCATTGGTTAACCCAAAAGGCATCACCCGATACTTGTAGTCACCAGTGGGGGTGTTGAAAGCTGTCTTCCATTCGTCACCTTCCTTGATGCGGATCAGATGGTAAGCGTTTCTCAGATCTAGCTTGGTGAAAATCTTGGATCCTTGAATTTGGTCAAAGGGCGTGTTCATGAGAGGTAGAGGGTAACGGTTCTTAACGGTAATGTCGTTTAAACCCCTGTAGTCAATGCATGGGTCAGGGACCCATCCTTCTTATCCACAAAGAAGAAGCCTGCCCCTGCTGGAGAGGAAGACGGTCTGATTATTCCAGCCTTTAGTGATTCTTCGTCATACTTTCTCATGGCTTGGTCCAGACAATGAATACAATCTCTGGTCCAGACAATGAATACAATCGACCCCTAGCGGGAGATGTGCCCGGTAGGAGCTCAATGGCACAGTCATAGGGTCTGTGAGGTGGAAGTGCCGTGGCCCTGTTCTTGTTGAAAACCTCCTTAAAAGCATGATATTTGGGAGGCACCTTAGACAAATCTGGGTATGTTTCCTCAATGTCATTTTCAGGAATATTATCTGTGGTGGCAGAGGACAGACACGTGGCCGAGCAGGACCTAGCCCAGCCCAAATCTCCTTGGCTTGCCAGTCAATGTGGGGGTTGTGCTTTTGTAACCAGAGGTTACAAAAGCACAACCCCACATTACAGGGTGAGTTGATGATCCTGAATGTAACTTCATCGAGATGATTGCCCCCCAGTGTGAGTTTGATTACCTCTGTTTTGTAGTGTGAACTGTTGATGCTGTGACCATCCAAAGCAGAACGTTCTGGGTACCAGAGGTGGGAATGAGTTTGATGTCTTGGTTCCTGGCGAACGACTCATCCATGAATTCTGTGTCCGCCCCTAAATCAATGAACACAGACACCTGATGAGAAGTAGAGGACACTTGAATGCTTGCAGGAAAAGAGCATGAGGAGACGGACAGTTGACTTCGACTCAGTAGAGTTCTCCTCACCTCTACTGAGCTTGGGCTTTTAACGGACATTTAATGACAATATGACCTTGTTCCCCACAATAAAAACACAAGTTGTTCTTCTTTCGTCGAGCACGCTCCCCCACAGAAATCTTTGATCTACCCAACTGCATGGCCTCATGGTCAGAACTGTGTCCAGAAGGGGGCGGAAGACTCTTGGGTTCTAGATGGGGAACAGGACTGTGAGCTAAGGAGGATTTAACCTCCCTATGACGCTTCTCCCTCCTCCTTTCTGTGAGCCGTAAATCAATACGGGTGGTGAGGTTCTCGAGTTGGTGGAGGGAGGCAGGATAATCACGGGTAGCCAGTTCATCTTTGATGTTTTCATTGAGACCTTGCATAAAAGCATCCATTTGAGCATGTTCGTTCCAACAGCTATCGGCTGCCGTTAAATGAAAGTCAATTAAATAGGACGTGACGCTCCTCTCCCCCTGTTTAATGGAGAGTTAGCCTCTTGCAGCTTCACGGCTAGGCAGAACAGGGTCGAAAACTCTGATGAGCTCCTTGGAGAATGCAGCATACGAAGCACAAGTGACTGAATCATTCTGCCACTCGGCAGTGCCCCATTGCTTGGCCTTACCAGATAGCAGGGAAATAACAAATGCCACCTTGGAGCGCTCAGAAGGGAACGAAGAAGGCTGAAGCTCAAAATGAATCTCACACTGTGTTAGAAAACCACGGCACTGGTCAGGGTCTCCTTTAAATAACTCTGGAGGGGTAAGTCTGGGTTCTTTAACCATGACAGGCAGGGCAGGAACACCAACAGAGGCTGGCTGTGAGGGCGCTAGAGTAGAGGCAGGAGTCATGGTGCGTAGCATGGAGAGGATCTCACTCATGCTGGTATCAAGACGGGCAATGGAGTGGTCTACACTAGCACGCCACTGTGCTGGCGATGGGTCCATTATTGGCCAGATTTTTCTATCACCACCAGGGACTAGAGGACCCAAATTTCAGCCAGACACAATGTAAAAAGGTTAAAAGGTTTATTCAATAAGGCAGGATCAGCACTCAGGTAACCAACAGTCAGCTTCCACAAACCACTTCTCAGTCTGGGAATGAGGTTCAGAATCCAGAAGAGGAAGCGATCCAGACAGTTTATGGGGAAGAATCCAACAGTCAGAAATCGGATTGCCGACTGATCCAAATCCTCAGGGGAATCAGCTGAAACTGTGGAAGGAACACAGAGAGCTGAGGTTGTCCTCTTGACAATAATTCCAGGCAGACGTGGGAGCCAGGCAGGCTCAGGCTGAATAAACCAGTGGCTAGGCTGGGGCGTAAATTCGTGGACAGAAATAGGGTCGAGTTCCAGGGCTAGAGACTTCAGACAAGAGGCAGGCTGAGGCATGAACCAGATGCAGAAAACAGAGTCACAAACCAGGATCCAAACAGTCCGACAAGGTGCAGGCAGGAAGGGCAAAATCGTGGGGGGATGCAAGGTAAAAAAGGAATCAGGAGGAAGGAACGCTGGATAACTACTCACAAAATGTTTTCGAAAATCTGGCACCATCTGCCTGTCAGAGGGCTGTATATAGCTGCACATCCACGGGTGTGTAGCATGAGGTTGATTGCGCTCCAGCCCAGCAGCAGACAGGTGAAGCCGATGAGTTGATTGCATGAGAGCAGAGCAGGCAGACGGGACAGAATCATAACAAAAAATGGGCAGATCTAACCATAAACAAAGTTAAATAGGTCTACAATGTGATGTAGTTCTATTTGCTCCTCTAAGTCTGAGGCCATGGTTGTCAAACAGATAAAGGTGGACTGCTCCCTCCAGGTCTTGGGTCACTTTCTGCCTCAAGCAGAGACGTCGAAGTATTTTAGTGTTTTATATATAAATGATAGCAGGATGGAAGATCTATTGGGGCCTCATCTGCAGTAAAGGGTGTGCTTGGGTCTGCTGTGGTGAATAAAGAACAGAACTAAAAAGATCCTTAACCCTTACCTATGATCATGATTTGGATTATGATACTGTATCAAATGGCTTAAATGCAGGTTCTTCGCAATGTGGGTGGGTACAGCCGTCAAGATAGGGTGAGGACCTCCATCATCTGAGCAGAGCCGCTGCATCTCCACATTTTAAGGACTCTGCCGGGTAGTTTTGGGTATCTGATCTGGATGCTTTCTAAACACCTTCCATTTTTAGGTTTTCCAGTTACAGCCGACTGGGAGCAGACCCAGAGCTTACTAGAGAAACTATCCCTCCGGGCCTAGGGACGCTTGGGGATCTCAAAGCTGGAGAGTGTTGCTGGGAAAAGCAGAAATCCTTCCCCATCTCTTACGCTTTTCAATATTGTAATACATAATATAGTGTCAGAAAGGACACTCGAAGATCATGGTTGTAACACCATTTAAGCTCCAGGACTGATTTCACTTCTGCAAGTCTGAAAGATAACAGCAGTTAAGACCATAATACTAGGTTCTTACTATAATTCTCTCTTCGAGCAGATGTCTTTCCCTAAAGCCCCCGTTGAAACTATATGTATCAGATCAAATTCTGTTTTGCCTTTATTAGTTTCTAAACTAATCATCCAGATTGTGGCCATCATCTGCATTGCCCTACATGTTTTTAATATGTTGTGATTATTAATCTGACAATATTGTTTTATATTTAATATTAATATTTTATCAAATAATATTTCGGTCTGTTAAGGGTTGTCCTGTGAATACCAGCCCAGTAAGGCGATGGTATTAGGACAAAGTTGAAAGGTGTGAGCCAAGCTCTGACATTATTGAAACAGGGATAAAAATCTGTACACACATGGAATGAATTCACAACATTTCTTAAATACAAGAATTTATTAACAAAAAAAGTCAACTCAAGTCAAACATATTTCAATCAACAAACTCTTTTCTATGCTAAACAATCCAACTAAACTACCAAGCAGAATTAAATAAAAACGAAGACTAATGGGCTAGTACATATAAACAAGTGGTTAAAGATGGTTGGAAACCATGGAAAAAAAGAGTGATGCAACATTACCATGCAGTGTTTAGTTTGAGAACCCAAAGGGTTATCTTGAAGAATCTGGAAATGAAGTAAAGTTAGTCCTGGAACCAACTTCGGCGTAATCAGCAAAAAGTTTAGACAACCATCACAATGAAAGATCTGATAAAATATTATTTTAATAAAATAATTTTTTAAAAAATGATTCCTTTAAAAAACCCAAACCCTTTTGGGGAAATAGTTTTCCCCAAAAGGGGAATTTGCTTTCCTTTTTTTTTTAAAATAAATTTTAAGAAATAATTTTTAAGGGGAAAATTTTGGAAAAAAAGCCAAATCTTTCTGGAGAAAAGGGGTTTAAGGTGTTTTTCTTAGTTATCAAAATTTTAAATTGAAAAGAGAGACTATTATTCAAAAACTTTAAAAACTAACAAAACCCTTTGTTAAATTTCTGGATTAAAAACACGTGTTTAAAGCTTTTTAGCAGTTAAAAAAAAACAAAAGGAGGGCCCAAAGCTTAGCCCCCCAAAAACCAAACCATTAACCTTTTAAAAACCAGGGGCAATAAAAGGGTTAAAAAAGCATAAGCGCGGGCGGCGGGTTATGAGCAAAACCCTTTTGTGTTTAAAAAAAACCCTTTTAAATAAAGTTTGTCTAAACTTTAAAAAAAAATTTTAAAACAGAAAAACAAAGCAGTTTCAACAAAAAACCCCAAAATTCATAAAAGAAAAACTTTTAGACATTTCCTAATGGGATTTTGCCCCCAAAAAAAACCCCCCCGACCAAGTTGAAAAAAAGATGTCGGGGGGGGCGGAAGTTTGGGAAAAAACGTTTCCCCAGGCAAACAAGGGTTATCCTCGGCTAAAAACCCAAAAGAAGCTGGGGTGGTTTTGGGGCCGTTCAGTCGGCGGCCAAAAAATGCACGTTACCCTAATGCGGCTAAATCGTCCTTTTTTAGGCAAGGAAAGGGCCGATTCAATGGCTTTTAGAGGGCCGCATAGAGAGGAGAGAGAGGTCAAAAAATGCTGGTACCTTTAAATTTCCCCCTTGTGAAGGGAAAACCGGGGAAAACAAACCCGAATTTTTCAATACCTAACTTTTTCAAAATGATCGGTTTATTTATATGAGAAATCTTGGACCCTTTTTAAGAGTTAAGTCTTTTGCCCCAAAAAAAAGGGCTTTAGGCCCCCCCGTGCTGCCCCCTTTTTGATGGGTTTAACCCGGTTGGAGAAAATCGGGCCCTTTGGGAAAGGGGGGGTTTATAAGCCAGTGGTTTAGGGGGAAATCCCCTTTTTACCCCCCCTTTTTTTCCCCTTTTGAAAATTGGCGAAAATCTGTTTAAAAGCAATTTTTTTTGACCCAATCCAGAA
Source organism: Crenichthys baileyi (assembly GCA_036173005.1). Lineage (NCBI taxonomy): Eukaryota > Metazoa > Chordata > Actinopteri > Cyprinodontiformes > Goodeidae > Crenichthys > Crenichthys baileyi. Next base: position 16,184 of record JAHHUM010000790.1, read on the forward strand.
AGTGTTTTACCCGGGTTTTAATGGTTTAAATCCATTTTCCCCCAAAAAATAAATGGGTAATAGCCGGGATTTTCCCCTGATAAGAGGAGAGGGGGGGTTTAATTCTTTTGTGTTGCCACTTGAAAGAGTCCGAAGCCCCTAGAAAGGGTAGGAAGGGGGGACATGTCAAAACCCATTATGCATCCTCATTTCTCATCTCCCACACCCATCGCTGCTACACAAAAATACTCAAAATAATTACTGAGGGGGTCCGGATGTTTTTCACAACAAATAACCGCGAAAAGGGGAAGAGGACACAAGGGGATGCCCTTTTTTTTCATTTTCGCCACCTATCGGCTGTTTCTTTTTAGGCCCAATACCGGAATCAAGGTTTAACCCCATTTTTGAGGGAACCATTACGGATATCAAGGGAAAGGTCATCCACAGACTGTTTGGTAAATGGCACGAAGCAGTTTTCTTTGGGGACCCACCCTTTAGTACCTGAAAACTGGAGGGCAAAATATGTGTTTCCATTAGTAGCCCCAAAATTTCTTTTAAAATTTTTTTTTTTTCCTTTTTTAAAGTGTCTCCGTTTAAAAAGTTTTTAGGTCCCCAATCCGTGAAAATATGAGCAAATTTTAAAGGCCCCCCAAAGTTTTTCAGTTTGGGGCTAAATGAGTTGGGGCCCCCTTTTTAAACAGGTTGGGTGCCCCTTTCAGACAAACCCGATACGAGGAGAACCCGGGGAAAAAGGGAAAAAAAGGCCTGGGAAATGAAATTTTTGCAGGTTTTTAAAAAGCTGCTTATCGTTTAAATTAAAATTTAAAAATTGGGGTTTAGTTGGGATTTTCAATTTAAATTTTTTTTGTCCCAAAAAAATTTTAAAAAAAGTAATGTAATTTCTGTAATTTATTACAAAAATAAACTGCTGATTTGACAGTGGTCCTGCAGACAGTCATTGACGCCTCATACAAGACAGGGCAGGCCACAAAAGGTCATCACTAAAGAAGCTGGGTGTTCATGGAGAGCTGTATCCAGCATATTAATGGAAAGTTGAGTGGAAGGAAAAGTGTGGTAGAAAAATGTTTAGTAGCAACAGGCACAAGTGCAGCCTTGAGAGGATAGTGAAGCAAAGCATGTTCAGGAATTTGAGGGAGATTCACAAGGCAGGGGTCAGTGCTTCAGGAGCCACTACAAACAGATGTGTCCAAGACTTGAGCTAGAACTGTTGTTATTCTTTTGTTAAGTCACAGACAACACCTGGGCAGTTGCTTACTGGACCAAAGTCCTCTTTTCAGATAAAAGTAAATTTTGCAGTTGGTAAATTAAAGTTCCAGAGTCTGGAAGAAATGTGAAAAAGTACAGAAACAAGGTTGCTTGAGGTCCAGTGTGAAGTTTCCACAGTCAGTGATGATCAAGTACTAAGTGCATATGCTGTACAGTTTATGGACAAACTTTTTATAGGTTAACATTTATGTATTAAAAATCATTTTTATTGATCTTACGTAACTTTCTGATTTACTGTGAAACCGAATTTTGTATTTTCATTTGCTGCAAGCCAGCATCATGAATATCAAAAGAAACAAATGCTTTACATAAATATATCACTCTGATTATAATGAGTCAAAATAATATACGAGTTTCACTTTTTGAATTTAATTACTGAAATAAATGAACAATTTGCTAATATTCTAGTTCACTGAGATGCATCTGTAAATGTTAGAAAGCATCATAAGATTTTCTGGGACATTTGGTTTGAAAAGCAATGCGTCTTAATATAACCTGACATCATGACTCAGAATCACATGGTCTTGACAATGAAAAAACACGCTCTTCTTCAATCACAAAAAGTTCAAAAATAACCACAGCAATAGTGGTAAAAATAGCACGCAGGTTGAGATAATTTTAGCTCACATTTAAAATATCTTCAAATGTAACACCACTACTACAGCACAGGAAGACACATTCAAGACTGAATGTCCCTTCAGATGATTCATTATTAGATTATTTTACAGTAATCCCAAACAAAAATTCTGAGTAAAGATTAGATCTGGGATATTAAACATTAATGTTGGACCGTGTTTGCATAATGTGTGTGTGTGTGTGTGTGTGTGTGTGTGTGTGTGTGTGTGTGTGTGTGTGCGTGTGGCAGACTGCTGGAGGAGGGGAACTTGGAAGAAGCAGAAGAACAGAAGCAGAGGATTGAGCAGCTGCAGAGAGACCGACGGAGAGTCCTGGAGGAGAGCAATGTGTCACATCAGCCCAAATTCTTCAGGTTGCTTCAAAAGCTGCATTTACAGTCCAGATGGGACTTTTTTCTCTTTGTGATGTGTTTCATGCAGAATAATAGATTATTTAGAGCATCTTTACCCAAATTCTTGACTCTTATAAAAAGGCAGATACATGGGTTTCAGTGAAAACCAATCCAAGATGTTGCTGAAGTTGACTTGTGAGATGGGATTGTGTTATAACACAGTGGTAACACTGGTTTTGAAAAGCACAATCGCCTACATTATCCTTAAAATGAAGACCATTTCATTCAAGATCTGTTTATTTTCTGTCAAAATAGGAGACTAAAAAGATAATGGTAAATCATAGTGGAAAGGTCCCCATGAATGAAATCCACACTACCAAACAGGCATTTATGAAGCAGCAGCAAATTAAATCAGTTTTCTATCCAGAGGGGGAGACAATGTCTCTTAGCAAGTTCTAATTCAACTGCTTTCTTGTAGCCACCACCAAGCTTTTGGATCAATATTTGGCCACACTTTTTAATGACATTATAGAGTTCATCGAAATTAGTTGGTTTTCCAGCACAGGCAAGGCCTCTATTATTAATCTATAGATGTTTAACAGTGACGAGACGGGGACTCTTTAACATTAAGATTCTAGAAGCATTCCTAAAGCCCCAAAGTCAAGTCTATTAAAAATTTGTGGACAATGACATATTGTCATGGAGCTTTCTGACCGACACGCAGAATTAACCAGGACACAAGGTAAAAGGTAAGTTAGTTTATTTACAAAATGAATTCTGAGAAGATTGAACTTCTGTCATCTGGTTCCACAATGTCTGGAAGGCGAAACAAGAGTTAATACGATGCTGATCGTTGAGAGAGTCTTACAAGAATGAAAGGAACAGCGGCATACTGTTAGAGGCTGGATGCTTGGTGTTGAGAAGTGTAAAATCCTGGTGATATTCTCTGCGAGACCAGTCTTCATACCTATGACCGAGTAGTTTAAAGCTTAAGGTTCAGAGTTGCATATGCTGGAGAGCAGGTAGGCAGGGTACTGCTGGAGAGGGTTGAGCAGCAGGAGTCCTTCAGGAGAGTTTTCCTAAGATGTTTGGTTCGTGGAGCTTTCTCAGGAGAAGGGCTCTGAGGATTGCAATGAGGAAGTTCTGAGACTAAGGTGGTGAGATATCCAGCCAGAATTATGCCAGAAGCTTGTTGGTTGTGACAAAAAGGGTGTTGCTTGTCTGCATCCTGGTAAGAAACATTTAGCCTCATATCGGTGGGGGTTTATCTGTATCTTTGAGCTTTTAAGTACCGTTTTTGAAAGTGTTTGGATTAAAGAAAATCAGCAAGAAATTTAAATTTGCTCACAATTTGTCAGAGTAACAAAAAGGTTGTGACACCATCATCATCATATTGTAGCACCTCTGACTGTGATGTTATCTATGCAGGAAGTCGAAGGATGACACCTGGGTGAGCAGCAACACATACTGGGACCTCAGGAGGGACCACGGCTTCTCCCACATGGAGTTTCCCACCCTGTGGTGACCTCAGCGCTGTGATCTCGACTTACAGTTTCGACCCACACAGCCTCCACTGTGATCCAGGCTGGTTCTGGTGATGTCTGTAGCCCACTCCCACCGGTCCACATGCTGTTTTCTATACTTCAGTTCATTCAAGTTGTTGCCTTAATAACAAGTGCATATCTGAGTTGCGTTAACGTTCATGGAAGCGTTTACGGCAAATGTTGATGTGTTTTGGAAACTTTCACCCCCATGTCTGCATCTTTTATGCTATGGCTTCTGAGAAAATAAGAGAAACTAAGTAAAATAAATAATGAAAAGTTAAAAAGAATTCAGAATTCTAGCTTGAAAACGCTGAATACCTTGGTCACTTAAGGTTTTGTGTTATCATGGAGATTCTCTACCTCGGAGAAAAACTAGCCTTCATATGTCAGTGAATGCACGTGTTTATTCTGCATCGCCTAATGCCTTACTAGTTGTACTTGTATTGTTCTATTTAATTTAGTTTTTGCATTGCCTAAAAGTCGCTCTTCTGTAAGGATATGCAAGAACTGTTGAAATAATGTTTATATTCTCACTGTGCTGAGCGCATCTTTCTGACTCTTATTTACTTTTGAGCTATTACTCTGTGAAGGCCTGTGCAATTATTATATAAACAGCAGAAGTAAATACCATTTCATCACTTGTTTCAACTTTATCCATTTCACCATCTGGACGCTGGGTTTGAGGTCCAAAAAAGTCCAAAACAATGTTCATGGAAGGAAAATAAAATATTATTCTTTCCTTTTGTCAAGTTATTTATGTGTTATTTAAACTTTTCAGAAGATCTTGGAGAATAAATGGTGGACCAATAATAACGCACCTAATGTGTTATTATAACATGACCTAATTAACACAACTAGGTGATGTGAGCTTTGGTGGCTGATGAAGTCATTAGTATTACTAAAAATAATAAATGTGAGTGAACACTACTCTACACTATCACACTACTCCAGTCATTACAGGCCATTGCAAAAGTATGCATACCCCCTAAACCTTTCTCTTTACTCATTAGGTCACATTACAGCCATAAACCTTCATATATTTTATGTGACAGGCCAGTACATCGTACTGCATACATTGCGAAGTGGAAGGAAAAAGACAAATACTTCTCTACGCTTTATACAAGTAGTATCTGATCTGGATCACTGTTCCATCCATCATACAATAATGGAAAGAGGTAATACAACTGCAAACCTACCAAGACATGACTGTCCACATAAACTCAGGGGTGGAGTGGTAAAAGTTGCCTTTTATAGAGTTGTTTTGCAAAGAAGAATGAGCAAAAAAGTTAGTTCAATCCTGGTAGAGATATATCCCCAAACACTTGCTGCTGAAATTGCCACAAAAGCCGTAGTGAGTCCATAAAGTATAAACTTAGAAGGTTTGGGTGTGAAGGACAGGTGAAAGATCATCTGCTGACTTGCATCACTTTGTTCACAGTTGCAGTTTTTGTGCTCCTCCTTTCTTAAAAATCAAATTTCAGAAGCATTTCTTATTGTATTTGGACAAACATGAACAAAATACCTTCTATTAAAGTATTTCGATCAAATCATAATAAAACAGCTGTGTAACAAGCAGAGAATAATTTTTTCCACATGAAGACCAGCATATTATACGCTGTGAGTACTTTACTCATTAAACAGCTTTGCACGTGGTTGTCTGTTGAAACACTGCTTACGTGGGCAAATGTCAAGAAAGCATGAAGCCTTTGACAGCAGTAAAGCGGATGGGAATGTGACTGCATAACCATTTCAAACCCTACAACTCCTTCTAACATAGGTCAGATGATCTTCACATACTAATAGGCATAAAGAATGAAGAGCATGTCATTAAATGGAAAGACAACATGCAATGAGTATTATTACAACAATAAAGAAACTACCTAAATACAAATGAATATCCTGTATATGATTAGCATTTATAACGGCATGTAAGCCTTAACTAAACAATCTTAGACATACTGAAAGCTGTAAGACATTATTCCAGTTTTCTAATGGAACCTACATTAAACTTAAATGGCTTTCTTAAATATTAGCAAAGCTGCAAAAATCTCAAATAATTCACATCTTAGTGCCCTCCACGTGTACTGAAAGCCCCGACAAAGATGTAACAAATAGGTACATTTTATTCATATAGCACTTTTCACAGATAAAATCACTGTGTTTAAAAAAATGGAGCATTAAAATAAAACATGATTAAAAAGACAAAAGCAAAAAACTGTTTTGATCCTGATATTAAAAAAGCCTTAAAATAAATGTATCTTTTATGACACTGGGATGATCTCACTCTGAAAGATTTCTGAAAAATCCAACCATTAATTGGATTACACTTTTTTAATGGGGAAAAAGTCCCATTAAGAAATTAATTTTCTGTACAAAATCACCAATGTAAGAATTATTGGCACCTCTAACAATTCCTTCATAAATAAATGTTACAGAAGCCTTTTATTTCTTTTATTCTATTTTACTTTAGTTAACTGATTATCGTGAAACTTTTAATTAGTTATCTATGACTTCCTGCTTCCCAGGGGTTTCAATACGAAAACGACGCCTGTTTTTCTTAACCACTTTTCAAAATGGGAAAGACAACAAAACATTTAGTTTGTTAAATGTTTGGTTTAAAACAACTAACTGTAAATAAACAAGGATCAAAGTTTATCTTGCAGTCACACACAAGGACAAGGACGTTTTTCCGTTTTAGAGATTTAAAAAAAGTTTACTAGTAGGAAGGAGCAGTGATGTTTTTTCTGTGTGAGGTTATGCTAATGCAAAAAAAATTGGTTAATTTTAGAACTTTATGTATATCTTTACCAGGAGCCACAATAAATGTGGGATATGCTTTTGTAAATAAAAGACAGAAAAAATGAAAACATTATGAAGCAACAACAAAAAGTTGAAATACGGATCTTTGTTTTGCATGTTTGGCATTACAAAAACCAAATTTCACAACAGAAATGTATTCCAAAGAAGCCATAACGTCTTATAGAGAACCTTACACAATAACACGTGTAGAAAGGATCTTCATGATTGTGTGTTTGTAAATATAAATAAAGAACATGTCCAACTCTGCCACACTGAGCACTGGATCCCCTCAAGAGGAATACAATCATCAACTTGAAGAGGTCCAAATTTGAGCACTTAGCGTCTGCCACTGTGCATCAGAGAGGGTTTAGAGAGCCTTATGTTTGTAGGAGTGTTAATCTCTGATGACCTCACCTGGTTGAGGAACATCACTAGGATCATAAAACAGGCCCAGCAGAGATTGTACTCACTGAGGAAATTGATACCTTACAAGCATCCTCTCAACATTGAGGGAGTGAGTTGCAAAGACACTGCAGGAACACGGTCGCAGACTCCTCACACCTCAACTGCTGCCAACTGGTATTGCAACATCACAAGCAGAACCACTAGCCCCACTTCACAGCTTTCTGTATCAAGCAGTTCCAATGCTGAAAAGCTGTTAAGATTATGCACTTTATTTTATTACACGTAGTTTATGTGTTTAATCTGTTTCCTGTTGTTAGATATTTGTGTTTCATTTATATAAACTTTCTTATAATCTGTTAAATAATCCCAGAAAAACTTCTTTTTGTCTCATTTTGCAGTCAGTGATGTAAAAAAGTATTTACAGATTTCTTGTTTTTGCTTTTTTGACACTTAAATGTTTCAGATTATCAAATAAATGTTAATATCAGACAGAAATAACCTGAGTAAATACAAAATGCAGTTTTCACTCATCAAAGGAAAAAAGCTCTCCAACCTGGCCCTGCGTGAAAAGGTAATTCCTCCTAATCCTGGTTGTTTTTGCTGACTCTACTTTGTGGAATTGTTTTAATTCAACCCCACCGGGGGCTTTTTAACCATAAACAACAATCAATTGGTTTTAAGATCAGACTTTGACTGGTTCACACCGTCATCTTTTATTTTCTTGTGTATATTATCTCTCTCTGAGTCACCAAGTTTTAGAAGTGGCTTTTAATCCTATTTGGACCAATAGATGTTAGTAACCTTGTTTCTTATTTGTTCTTGAATTTCTTTAGATGAATTCATGATTCAACAAGGCGAGTAATTACGTTTTCACAAAGGGCCAGGCTGGTTTAAATAGCTTTTCTTTCCCTGAATAAATGAAACTCATTTGAAAACTGCTTTCTGAATTAAACTCTGGTTGTCTTCGTCTGATATTAAAATTTGATTGATGTGACATGTGTAAGTGTGACAAAAAGCAAAACCAGAAGAAATATGAAAGGAGGTTAATATTTTGACAGAGTCCATGGTTGTAAATGAGTTATGCATCTGAAAAATCTCTTCACCTGGAGGAGTAAAATCTGAGTCGAGTGACTGAATATCAACGGCCACTAGGTGGCGACAAAGCTCAGTACATGCCCGCCTGAGAATCTAGAGAAAATCTTCCAGTCAGAATGTCAACAGTGAATATAGTTGCTGTTCAGTTCTGTTTTACTTCAACAAAAGGGCTCGGAAGTCATTTAAAGTATATTTGTCAAGAAAAGAGATGTTCGCCGTAGAACTAGCATTAATAACAGGAACGTTATAACACTGACAGTGGTGAATGGGAGCAGGCGCTTCCTGTTCAGAGGGTGGGGCATCTTCGAGTCCTTCGTCCAAATCACGTTAAAGTGAAACTACATCAGCGGGAGGTTAACATCTTCACCTCATCTAACTAGCGTAGCTCTAAAGCAAGGACTTCAGAGAAGCGGTAATATGTTTTATATGTATATGTTGTTAATATGCTGTTTTTATCATAAACGCACAGCTTTGGTTAAAAAAAATAGAACTGATTATTGCTACTTCAGACGTTGAGCTAAAGTGTTTAAGTCGGGTTTCTCTTTATTGACGTGCAAGGGTCAAGATAGGAGGATTTTAATCAGTAGTGAATGGCAGTAGGGTGTGTTATCAGTTATGTGTGACAGACGAGGGTACTTCCTAGCTAACCTGATTTCACTTTCTCCGTCCCAGGTGTTTATGAGCCGCGTAGGAAATGTTTGCCATAGCAACCAAAAACTTTGTGGAGGAGGTGGATGATGGAGGCTTACTGATCCCAGTGTCCAGCCTGAACGACACCGTCGGTCTTCTGACGGTGGTGGTGAAGCGGAAACGCTTCTGGTTCTGGCAAAAACCCAAATATCTTCCAACCGACTTTAGCCTGAACGACCTGCTGACAGGTGACTCGCCCGTAACGCCAGGTAAAATTCCCCCTTACATCGTTCATTTGAGGACCTTCTTGTCACAAGATGGCAGAAAACCTGATTATCTGCTATATATCTTTGAAGTTGTGTTGGAGACGGACTTCATCAAATACAACAGCACGTTTGGTGACAACGTGCAGGGGAACGTGGATGCCAAGTTTGTCAAAGGCAGCCTGAGCCTGGAGAGTAAAGACTCCTCCAAACTCCAGTCGTCCTTTGGCAGTTTGAAGAAAGAGGAAGCTGAAGTTCAGAAGTTGCTGCAAGACTCCAAAGACAGGTCAGCTCCCCTGAGTCCACTTTGATTGATTTGCATGTCCGTTAAAGATCTTTAAACAGCAGGAGGGATCTCTGCTTAACCATAAAGGTGCAGTTAATTATTAACATAAGAGTTTCTCAGGGATTGGTAGGAGATTATCATCATTTGCTATGAATGACGGGTTAAAAATGCAGATTACAGCACCGACAGTCTGTTACTTAAATGAGACTTTCTCACAATATTCTCTTTTCTGTTTCAGAGTTCTGGACATGTCCCACTCTCTGATCCAGCAGAACAGAGAGAAACAGAAACAGGTGTTTGGCATCGTGAAGGAGCGCATCATCACCACGCAGCCCTGTTCAGTCATAGAGGAGGTGCAGCACGGGGGGCAGTGCGGGGGGAGTCTGAGCTCCTGCGGCCCCAAAGCATTTAAAGTACAGTAGAGAACTACCACACACACTAAACACATCCATGCTTACAGTATCTATAGTTGATTTTAGGAGTGTTTATGTTCCATTTTTAGCTGTATGATGCATGTGTAAACTGTTGCCTAATGGGAAGCAGACAGATTTAGGAAATGGGTTATCACCTAGTGTATTGCTGTTCCCGAAACGGGTTTCAGTTCTGCATGCAACTGGGAACGTTGCTAAACTGTTAGGCAGAGGGAGCTGAGCGTATAGGTTTTATTTAAAAAGAGGAAAGGTGTGCCAACTGTAAACACACACACACAATCTGAACCATTGTTAATGGACACAGTCTCCTATACCTCTGTTATTGTTTTATTCAGTTTAGTTTGTGTCTGGTTTGTGCTGACCAGTTCAATGCTTCTTCACAGTCTGGAAAGGTCTACAATTAGATTTAAGTGCTTTCCAAGTCTAGAAAACAATTGAAAAAGAAACTAGAATGTGGAAAAAAAATTTGTAATTCCACACTTTATTCCACACCTCATTGGCTACATGTTGAACTTCTAAAATTAAGTCCAATCAGTGTGTGTTTTTCCCTGGTTTTATGCAAAAGATGCACACTTGTGACCCATCCGTCACCTACCTATACTTAAAGAATTGGTCAAAAATAGACCTAAAATGCTGGAGATTTCAGTCAGGAAAAGTGCTGGAAGCCTGCTAGTTGCTATTGTGAATTGCTGGGAGTAAAAATAATCTTTTCGGTATTGAGAGATAAAGAAAAAAATAATAATGATACTGCATATTTTGAAAATCAAATCATTATATCTTCTAGATTTATTTTCTGTTCTTTTTTAATGACCCTCTGCTAACTTTCCCCTAGGTTGCACTGAAGGAAAATGGAAATTTGAGCATCGACAGCAACATTACAATGGAGATCCCTACACACACCACTCTAGCCTACAGCCTTATAGAGCTGGAGATCAAGCAGGATGGGCACTTTGGTGGGAATCCGTTAACTTTTACAAGCTGATTTTTACAAATTTAACACGGCAAAAAAGATAAACTGAGTATTCAAACTGTTTTCCCCAGAGCTGTGTGTGATGTCAGGCACCAGAGGAGGTTTTGAAGTAGACGGCCATGTTGAGAAGCGGCTGCTGGGTGTGTCAGCAGCACGTGTGCAGACCTCAGAGAACCTTCCGCTTCAACAGGGTAAAATTACTGTTCTTGTTTATGTTTGTCGTTTTAAATAGAAAAAAAAGTTAAAGATAATTGTTTGTTACATCACAAAGACATTCTGAAGCTTTAGGATTATAAAGTGTGATAATATTCTAACCTAAAGTAGTTGATCATTTCTGTAGCAAATGTCCAAAAGTCATTTATCATTTCTTGATGTTTAGATTCAGAGACTTTCAGTTGGTCTTTAACAATGTTTCCTCTGGCTTTTAAGTTTTCTTTGCCCAGTAACTACTCTTTCTGATCAGGGGTTGCTGGCTGTGCATTAAACGAGGCTGGAAACTAAAGGAGACTGAGCTTTTGCAACAGTGACCCACAGACTCTGGAACTGTCTTCCCTCTGAACTTCAGAAATATGGACTCTGTGGTCTTATTTTACAACTGGAAATTTTTTTACACTGACTTTTGCTTTCATGTCTTTGCTTTTTGCCCTTTTGTGTTTGTTTGTAAGCACTTTGTAATACTTTTTTTATAGGTGTTCTATAAATAAATTTTTACTTACTAACTCTTTGCATGCATTTTCAGCCCAATATCTGATGTTTTTTTATGGTATGCTAAGCCATTTACCTTTGACCTTGGTCATTCAGGCATATTAAAGATCCTAAACCCAATGGATTTATCAATCCCTGCAACAGATAATGCACAACTAAGCAAAGGCAAAAAGCATTTTAAATTGGGTCAATTAACACTTTATTACTAGCAGCTTCTCTCCTAAGCTTTTTATGGCCTTACACTCCTTTAGTCCACTACTGGTCCAGGTCATTTATTGAGATACACTCTGCACAATATGCTGATATAGTCAGGTACAACAACTGGTAAGAGTACGAACAAAAATGCAGGCAAGGTCCAAAGAACACCTTCAGATGAAGATCGCCTGAAAAAAAATAAAGAGTCTGGTTTCTTGGAAGCAAAGTATAAAGGGGGCTGAACCCAAGATTTTGCACGGCTTGTACACAGATACTACGCAGCTTGCTAGCCTGCTCTAAAAGGCATCTGTTGATGTGTGAAAACAGTATTTTCATCAACATTTCAGGATGCGTTTACATATCTTCATGAAAGATAACCTCAGTGCTTTTCACAGCATCTTGTCTGCAGGAGAAGAGTTTCCAGTTATTTTTTAGCAAACTTTTAAAGAATAAAAACAAATCTCCACTATTGATTAAGATGCTATATTTCTACAGTGGTCAGGCTTTAAATAGAGAACCGCCAAACACAGCGAGGGGGGTGTTGCATAGAAAATATGGAAATATTCCAATTACTTCCCCGTATTATCCCAGCCAAAGTATCATGTTTTTTTTAGACTAAATGGAAAGCCTGAATGCATCTTTGTCATACTTAACTGTTTTAGTTTGTATATATTTTTGTGAAATAAATGGTGTAAATATGTTTTTTTCCTAGAACTGGAGAGACTGAAGCATTATTTCCAGCTCCTTTCTGCTCTCCCAGCTTCCACCAGGTCGTCTCTGCTCCAACACATCACAGAACTGATGCAGGACCCGGCAGCCATCGGTGCACTTCAGAACGCGGTAGGAGGCACACAGATTTGCCTATATATACTTTTTTTTTTTTTTTCAATGACATCAACACGGCAGATAAATGTAGGTGCGTTTCTTTGTGACAGCTGGACCAGATGCATCTGGGTAAGAAACCCAGCCTGGATGATGATGATGGATTAATGGAGTCTCAGCAGCAGAACATCCAAGCTGTTTTTGACCTGCTGGAGCAATCTGGTGCAGAGGAGTCGACTCGGACGTCAGTCCTCACCGCATTGCATCTGACTGTCAGTGCATTAGATGGTAGGAAAAGTCCTCAGCCTAGGAAGGAAAAAACTGAAGTCTTTACCTGTCTTATTTGTGTTTTAGATTGTTTTTCAATTGTGTCTTTCAGAGATGTCAGATGATTGTCTTCCTGTTTTAAAACTATGTGGTAATCCTGCAACCCTACAGACATTGGAGCTACTGGTTAGTGGAGACTGTTTTTCCCAAATAAATGTGACGCATCCGTTTAGAGGCAGCCGATTTCAGCTACAAACTTTACTGCTGATTCATTTCAAACACATGCCTTTCCTAACGTTTGCTCTAGGTGCAGTGTGCATCAGGAAACAGGGAGACGACTGTGAGCAGTGCAGCACTGCCAGGTGACGTCTATGCAAGGACTGAACATCTGTTTGCCTCCTCTGGTGTATCTCTAAGGAGAGACGGTGATGTGGTGCGGGCTGAAATCACGAATGAACCTGGAAATCAACCTCTGATCTTGTGTATCACTATTAAAAGTCTTGCCTCTTTAGCCCACGGTTGCTGAGGCATATTAACATTATATATTTGATTAAAAGGACATATTTGTATTTCCTTTATTGATTTAGGTCTGGATATGCGAGTACTTTGAATGTAAATGTGAGAATGAAGATCCGATGGAATAATTTTTGTGGCTTCAGATTGTTTTTGCTCTTTTAAATGACTTAAATTGACCGTTTCCCCTAAAACACTTAAGGCCATCTTCATTAACAATGCTTACATTATGCTTACATGATGAAAGGATGGCCCTTATTTACGAAATAGTGCGAAAGCCCACATTCCCCTAAAACTTTTTCTTCAGTTACACTTTAGTGTCGTTTATTTAGGGTTTTGTGATGAAAGAAAAGCATATGAAACATATGAAAACAAATTTGAGTATGGTTTTAGATTTTTTAAATTTCATTTATTTTAAAAATAAAACCCTGACATGTGGCATGCATTTGTATTTAGCCCCCCTCTTTCTGATACCCCTAAATAAAATCCAGAGATAAATTCATTTAATTAGTAAACAGTCTGTCTATATGTAGTTTAATCTCAGGATAAATGCTGCTGGTCTATTAAGCCCTCTGAGGTTTGTTACAGAAGACTAAAGAACAAAGAGCATCATGAAAACCAAGGAACGCAGCAGGGGTCATGGGTGAAGTAGTGGAGAAGTTTAAAGAAAAGTTTGCCATCTGAAAATGTAAGAAATATGGGACAGCTGCAAACCTACCAACACATGTCCGTCCACCTGAGCGAACAGGCTGGCCTGGGGGAGCATCAATCAGAGAAGCAGTCAAGAGGTCCATGGTAACTCTGGAGGAGCTGCAGAGAGCTCAGGGGTAATCTGCCAACAGGACATCTAGCTGTGCACTCCACAATTTTGACCTTTATTGCAGGAGTCCAGTTTAAAGTTTACCAGAAGCTATGTCCACATCATCTACACCATGGGAAGCTGGGGAGAAATGATTGAGAGATGGAAGGAGCTAAAGACAGCACAATCCTGGAAGAAAACCTGTTGATGGCTAAAGACTTGAGACTGGGGTGGAAACCTGAGGCCAGACCTACAGTAGCTTAGATTAAAGCATGTCTAAGAATGGACTAGAATGGCTCCAGACTTGAATCCAGTTGGTTATTTGTTTGCAAGACCTAAAAACCGATGTTCACAGACCCTCCCCATCAAATCCAAGTGATTTTTACTTGTAAAATCAATTTTGAATCCAAGTATTAGTTTTTCCCACTTTACAATTAATCCAAACGTTGTCTTGGTCCGTCACATAAAATTAATATTACTGCTGCTTGTGGTTGTGACGTGAAGACATTCAAGGAATGCGTTTTTCCTTTTGCAAGACGTATACAGCAGAAAAATCTATGTACCGTCATTCTAATGCAACATTCCAGGTTTTATTCATTTTGACTTGAGCGTACAATAAGACCCAAATCTCAGATCAAGGTTTACAACTTCATGTCGGCATGAAATTATGGTCCAGGAAAAGAAACTGAAGACTTCACAGAATCATTAATCCAAACTAGCACAAATTATGTTTAACAGCTCCAGATTTCAGTGGATATGTTCATTAAGTTCTAGATTTAATAATAATAAACTTCAATGTTTCAAGAGGTTGACTGCATGTGCTAAAGGCTGCTAGCTCTAATATGGGATATTTAGGGAAAAAAAAAAACAAACTGAACGTTTGCTTACTCACTGAACGAGAGGATTTTTACTGAAGAGAAACAAATCAGATCATTAGAAAACACCTGTTATTTTATTAAACATCTGAAAATACATCTTATCCGAAATCTTGTAAAATATACCGTTTATAAGTAAATCTGAACATTATTTAAACTGTTAAGTCTTAGTATTATCACATCGAAAGGGATCGTTTGCTGAGATGAAGTAAGCCTCTTCAAGAGTCCTGGGTGAGTTTTCTTCTTCTCTTCTGAACACAAACACAGCACCGAATCTGACTCTGAAATACCTCTCAGACACTTAGCATTATTCATAATGGTTTTTGTACTTCGGTAAACACTGGGTAAACACTACAGTATTGCTTCGCTTTCTGTGCAACTTTAAGTGATCGGAGGGACAACACCGAGCTATAATGTAGGGGAGCACATTTTAGCGGTCAGGAGATATAAATGTCACAGAAACATAATGAAAGTTTGTAGTGACAATGACTTGAAACAGTGGACACTTGTACACTGTAAACGTTACACTGAGGTATCACATCCTTTTCTTTGAAAGAGTCCTCCTTTTAACTGAATAAATACAACTTACTTCTATAGATGTGAAAGTCGACAAACAAAGCTGATTAAAAGCAGTCTGACAAAAAGCCTCATCCATTTAAATAGAAATATTCTCTAAAACAACTATTTGCCCTTGAATAAGTACACTTCCTGTTTTTTCCCCACAGTTGCATAGTGTTGGAAAGAAAACTGGCGAAGCAGATTAAGGTGACGGATGCAGCTTTGTACCATGAGGATGTTTCCCACACTTCCTGGGTGCAGCACAGTGTTAAAAATTACATGGAATCCCGGGCCTGGCAGCTCAGACAGTGTCCGGTCCAGTAGGAGGAGGAACTTCAGTACACCCAGCTAACTGGAACCCACTGCGGCTCCTCGAATAACCGCTCCACAGCGTCTTGCAGCTTGTCGAACGCCTTGTCCAGATTGTCATTGACTATAGTCAGGTCAAAGTAGTGGCTGTAAACCCGACGGATCCTGGCGCTCTCATCTACGGTCTTCTTTAAATCGTTCTCCTGCAACAGAACAGGGAGTCCGATTATACTTATGATGGCAGCAGCTACCACTTAGGAGACCTAACGATCACCTCACAATACATATAAAGGAATTTTCTAATGATTACCGTGAGTATTTTGGTAGTGAGGCCAGCGTCGACCACAGCTTTGTGCATGTCTCTTAGCGTGTCCAGCTCAGGAGCAGCAATAAACACCACGAACGGCATAAACTCTGCAGTCTTCAACACTTTCAGGGCCTGTGGATAAACTGTGATGTCATTACCAAAGCTTTAGGGCAAAACAGCTCCATGGCTTGAAGGTGCCCTGATCTGATTTACCTGAGGGTTCACGTCCAGGATGCATGTACGGCCAGCCTCCACCACCTCATGGATGGAGTCGATCTTGGTGCCATAGAGGTTCCCGTCGTACTCGCCGTGCTCCAGGTATTGGCTCTCCTTGATGTCCCGCTCCATCTTCTCCCGAGTCACGAAACAATAGTTCTCCCCATCTTTCTCCTCTTCTCTAGGATGGCGTGACGTAACTAAAGCCAGAACAAGTCAGGAAAGCGGTCACACATAGAGCCCTACAGAAGCATTCACATTTTGTCACGTTACGGCCACGAATGTTTAAGTATTTTATTGGAATTTTACGTGAAAGATCAAGTCAAAGTAGGGCATAAAAGAGGTGAAAGAAAATAAAAATTACTACAAATGTGTTTTACAAATTGAAATCTGAAAACAACATTTCAGTGTGTAGTTGTGTAAAGCTGGTAGAGACATACACCATAAGACCTGCAGCTGAAACTACAGCAAAAACTGGTTGCAATAAGTACTTATTCAGGGGGACTGATTCATGTAGTGCTTTTCAGATATTTATTCCGAACAATTTGCAGGTTTAATATGAAAAATATGCGGAAACGTTCAAGGACTACGAATACTGCATCACACTGTAGACTGTTGTGATTTTCCAGGTTTGTCTGGCACACTCACAGGGGACGGTGGCTCCGTATCTCAGGGGATTCATAACAACAAGGCGGTTCTTCAGACTCCTCCTTCCAACCCCCTGGGCTCCGATCAGAACCAGCGTTTTCCTCCGAAACGGGGGCATCCTGGCCACTTCCTCGTAGATCTGCAGCTCATAACGGTCAAACTCTGCTCAAGGCAATGCACACACTGAATGAGAACTGCATCATCTCAGCTGCATTTAGACGAAAGCACCGAAAACTGCTCCAAAACACACCTGCATTCTTAGCAGTGAGGTACATCATTTTTTTCTTCTTTTTCTTTGCAGTTAGGGTCCCACAGAGCATCCCTGAAGCACAAAACGCCACATGTTGGTGCAAATGGGAGATCCAAAATGCATCTGTCAGAAAAGCTGAACAATGGTGTCTGGTTTGTTGGGAAACTGGGGATGTGTGCTGACCTGTACCAGCGGTGCCCCAATCTCTTCTCACAAAAGCTTTTCTCTTCTCCTCCAACAACTGACTGGGAATCAGGCCAGTGGCTCCACCAACCATTTTGCATGCCTTTGTGGGAATTAAAGCAGTTGAGAAAAGAGACCAATCAAACCAATCTTGCACTAAAGAAGAAAAACACCAATCTCATCTACAGCCTCTCGTATATGCCAACACCCTGCGGCCCTCTATACCTATCAGGATCACATTATATACAAGTATAAATGTTACCTTTTTTAATTATATTTCTGTACAAAGTTATGGAAATGTTTTCATAACAAAAAAATGTTTTTCCAGACTCAACTATCCAGAGTTCCCAGTCGTTTACAATCAATTCAAACTACAAATACTAAAGTTCACCATGAATTTACAGCAAATATTTCTACAGAAAGAAAGAAAGAAAGAAAGTGCACAATATATCATAACTATATCACAGCAATATCAGTGTGCAGAATATTTATATTGTAAATGACTGTCTGGAAATACCACACCTCCTAATTTTCTGCTGTGCATGCTGGAAGCTAAAGGTCACAGAGAGCGGCGGAAGCATCCTAATTAGGCCTGAAACAATTAATCGGAATAATCGATTTTTTGAAACAATCGTCAGCTAATTTACAAATCGAATAATCGTTAACTGGTATATACAGACTCTGAAACATGTCATTTCAGAGCAGTTATTAGGCCACAATTGTACAAAAAAATATACATCTATGGAATTTAGATGAATAACCTTCTTTACAGATCAATCGATTAGTAAAATAATCGTTAGTTGCAGCCCTAGTCTTAATGAGAGAGGAGTGATATCACCACAGATTATCACAATACCCAACAATAAAAATACTGCAATCACATGATCTCCTAATACCGTGCAGTCCTACTCCAAACATCAAGTTAGAATACAAAAAACATCTGGTCAGTCAGCCGTTCAATATGGCAACGCAAATCTGAACATGGCCAGTATTTCTAGGTTTTGTTGACCCACCTGCCACCAGTTGGGGTCCTCCTTGTTGACGACGTGAAGTATGTCTCCTTTAGCAAAGGCCAGCCCTGCCTCTTTACAAGGGATCAGGTTATCTGTGGCTGGGTTGTAGTTGAAGAACGGCTTCAGGTAAATCTACGAGATATTTAGGAATACAGAGCAAAATTGCAGAGTTCAAATAAAACAGAAATTAATTTTTTTCCTGTTAAAAAATGGCCATGAATCTTTAACTGCAGTGTGGAGGAATTTTGGTCAGTTTCGAGCATAAAAGGCCTCTACTTTCCAGTAGAGACCAGAATGCATAGTTTCATCACCTACAGTAAGTCATTCAGGTCCTGAAAGAAAAAAGTAGCCCCAGACATCACACTACCACCACCGTGTTTTACCATCAGCTTGGTGGGTTTTATTGGTGCAATGCTGCAATAGCTTCACACCAGATGTAACAGGACATAGATCTTCCAAAAAGCTCCACTATTTTCTTATCAGTCCACAGAATATTTCCACAAAATATTTTAGCAAATGTGGGATGGGTGGGGGGCTCAGCTGTGATTTTTACCTTGCAAGTTCAATTTTTGAAGCAAATTTTTTTTGATCTACTGTTGAATCATGAAGAGAGACACGTTTAACTGAGGCAGGTGGGGCCTGCAGTGCTTTAGATGTTGTTCATCTCCTGGCTGAATCATTGATGCGCTCTTGGTGTAATTTTGGTAAGCTGGCTACTAACGGGAAGGTTCATCCCTCTTACGAGTTTTATTCCCTATTCGTGGAAATATCTCTCACTGTGGATTGCTGGTATCCCAAAGACGTAGAAATGTAATCTTTAATTTCTTTACATCAGGGCATAATGTGTTCCTTTAATAGATCTTTCAGCCTACTTCATGTCGTCAAACGGGTGGGGGCTATTTAAGTGATTTTTTGATTCTACAGGTATGGAAGTAAAGAGGCCTAGGTTTAACTAGTGCATTAAACCCTGCTTTCCAAAACGGTAAACTCACAAAGGGGGACATATCATACTTACAGGCAGGGCTGGTTGCCCTGGATAACGTTTTTCAATTAAAAAATCTAATTGTCATTTGAAAACTGCATTTTGTATTTACTCAGGTTATCTTTGTCTTTGTATGACGATCTAAAACATTTTAGTGTGACAAATGAGCAAAAACTGAAAAGATCTGTGAGGGGGAAAATACTTTTTCTCAGCACTGCAACCTAAAAAAAAAATACTCCAAATAAATCAGACTGAGCACTAGGTGATTTTTCCTGTCAGCATAGCTAAAAACCAATAAAGACATTCAGCAATAGTAGAATAGCAAGATTATTTGGTCGTATTTGGCAAAGAGGTCAATGTGTGACATAACCTTACACACTACTGCCAGTATCAGCTGCTGTGTGAGCTGTGTGTTAGAGTACGGACCAGAGGGGTGTTCCAGTGAACAGAGTGGTGTGTGTCCTACTTCGTGTGCCGAGTGTTATTAATAGGTTCTCGTGGACTCGGTTTTCAAACGCCTGGCATTCTGTGTACAGCCAGCCAGTCAGGTTGCCCCCTCCCCACCTGGTCCTTGACAGGTTCAGGACAAATCCATCATATCCTGAGTGAGAATCCCCCCGCCCTCATGGTCTGTGGTTGGATTAGTTGTACATCAAGCGATATTTAATTCATTTGGACTGTGTGGGATTTGACTGCATGTGGTGTTCCCTTCCCCTCACCTGTGGGGGTGCCGGTGTGTCTTTGTAGCTCGGCAGGACCTTGAGCGTGACGCTCCCGCTGCAGTTTCTCAGTAGTTCCTGGAGTTCCTGGGGGTTACTGCTGACTTCCTGACCATTGACCTCACGGATAACGTCCCCCGTGTGCAGCATGCCCTGCCTATCGATGGAGCTGCCGTGCAGGATCCGTGTGATCACCATCTCCCCGTTCACCACACGGAACGTCACTCCCTGAAAGACAATGACAGCGAGTGGGTCAGTATTTCACATCCACAGGACGTAAATGACACAACGTGTGGCCTAGCTCTAGATGCCATGAAAGAACTTGGCCAAGTGGAATTAGTACGTCGAACTGATTTACATTAAATCGGAAACATGTGGAGGGCTTTAAAACGAATAATCTGTTTGCTCTGCAGAGCTGTATGTGGTATAAATGCCTGGCAAGCTTACCAAAGGTTCCCCGGCCTTTTTCTGGACACCAATCATCCTCACAGCATCGGCCGCCATTAGGGAACTCGACGAGAGGAAATTGCTGTCAGCCGTGGCGTTAGGCATTTCGTAGGACTTTGCAGCCACTTTGTCATGCGCTTCCATTAAAGACTGAAACGAGACAAGAGGGTAAAAGAAAAACCACAACACACAGTTCCACTATTCCATGCCTTTCTGGCAGAGAAACAACAATCACTGCCATTCGTGTGGTTCAATCATTGCAATAATTAACCACTGCAACATCCATTTGTGCACATTTTGTTTATGGCGGCACTGACTGATGACTTATCGAAAGAGAACATGAGTCACTGTTATTGCTAGCCATATATCAATAAAATAAAGCCAGCATTACTCAGAGCAGCAATTTTCCAACCTTAATGGTACCTTTGTACCTTGTTCCTTCTACCATTAAAACCATTGGTCAAACATGCTTTGTAGCGTTCACATAAATCTAATGAAACAGAGGACTTTATCTTAAAAACTAATATCCACAGACATATGCTGGCACTCTACCCACATGACTCAGACTTAAGACAATTTTAATTTTAGCCCTGTTATGCTGCAGAATCCAATTGGCTCAGAAACTCAACATGACAAGGTAACTTGTCATGTCTCTGACACACTTATTACAGAAAATGGCAAAAAAAAAAAATGCTCTAAATTTCAGTCCTTCACGAGCCAAAAAAGCTTTGTCACCCTTCCTGACTCAGTAAACCTTCGATAGAAGAGGGATTAGAGTCTTAATACCTTAAAGTGAGGTTCCTGGAGGATTCTGGCCAGCTCAGCAGCAGCAGGATCTTTTTCTTCCAGGTTGTTGAGAGAATCCAAGATCTCTCTGACCAGCTGAACGTTGTCGTCCCCCACGGCCTTTAGCTTGACTTCCTCAAGCCGCTCATGGGCCTAAATCCAGAAAACATCAGAAAAATTGTATGAGGACAAACAGCTGCAAAATTACATATAAAGTGGAGATCAGGAGTGTCCATGATAAAAGATGACACCACAATAAATACTTTTAAAGACCTATGTCCTGTACAATTCAACCTGAAAACAAATAGATCTGTTTTATGGTTGAGTGAAACCAAACATTGACAAAATTACAACACAGAGTATATTGATTAAAACAGCAAATCCCTGAATATGAATGGAGGTGGCAGTATCATGCTGTGGGATTATTTTCCGTAGATTGAACTGGAGATTATTTTGAGGTGGAGGAAATTAATACCAGTTTCAAATAACAGTCAGTTGTGTACCAAAATCTTTAGAAAGCGGAGGTTGAAGAGGCCTCGGTGAAATCAAGCATATATCCAAATTAACACAAAAAACTGCTTAAACAAAAGAAAATTCAAGGTTTAAAAGGTTTTGCCAGGCTGGAGTCCAGAACATAATCAACAGGTTACCTGTGGGGTCACATGATGAGGGCTGTAGACGAGAAATGTAACAACAGGCAGATTCTATTAACGTCTGCGATGCAGTGTTGGGAAATATTACCAAGCCATGATGTGGCTGAGTAAAAAAAAGAACCAGACATCTGAACGCTGACATTAGATCAAAGGTGATTCAATGATACTTTAAGAATTAATTTAAGGGTGTGTCACCAGGTTATTGATCCTTTTTCTGTGTTTTGTAGCGTTTTAGAGAACACAGCCCAGCATCTTTAGTGCTCTTCGTATCTCCTGTCTATAAAACAACTAAACATGACCTCAGGAATTCCTCTCCTCTCAACCAGATCTAAAAAGGACCAACAACGACATTTGGATTCGCTGGACGTCTTTCTCGCTATGCAAGAATACACAGGAGTTTGGTTTGGGTAAGTTTGTGCCTTACCTTAGCAAGAGAACGGACGACTGGGCTCTCCATGATGCCTTTGAGGAAGATGAGGTCGATATCTTTGGCTCCAATTCCTGATGGCATGTCTTTAAGCTTGTCAAGAACCTGCTGCATGGCTGAAGAAGAACAAAGATGTCTCAGACATCAACCTAACCAAATGTTAGCTTATGGCAACTGCACGTTGGATAAAAACTGTATGATTTGAATTCGTAAAAGTAAAATTCAGAGCTGGCTACATCTACTGGAAAATAAGTGGAGTAAAAACTCATAAGAACAAGTGAACAGAATCATTGGGGTTAACCCTAAAAAACCAATATTGTTTCTGTTGCAGCAGCAACAAACACACAGATTCACATAGAATCACAAGATTGGTCCAGAGAACTATAAAGCCACTAAACAATTAAGTAATTTTGCTTAACTTTTGCTGTACTATTTAGCCCAAATAAGATGGAAAACTATATTACTTTCAGATCTTTCCAAGTAGTTTCCCCCCCCACAGACATACATGATTAGGTCTTTACTTTCAAAGTTAGATTAACAGTTAAAAGCTAACGGCAGACTGAGGTCTGGTAGTGTCAGATTTAGGAAAGTCCCTTTACCTCTTTAAAACAATGCCAGACATTTGACTATTTTGTCACTGAATTATTCACTTTTTTCTTGTGTTGAAAAACGGGAAAGCTCAAAGGCAGCGGCAGAAAAGGCCATTTAGTGTTCTGTCTTTTTGTCTGGCTTACCTGAGCCAGACTTTGCATTGGCCACGGTCATGTTGATTAGTTCACTCCTCAGCTCAGGTCGGTCAAACTCTCTAAACACGGTCAACAGCCGCCCAACTGCCCGTTCACAAAAGCAACTGGAGAGCTGAAGGATGGAGGAAACCCAACAAGGCAGAGCAGTTTACAGCACGATAACCATAATATACAAACCATGAAATGAAATCAACCAAGATGACATGTTGTACTAACACAGATACACGGAAAATATGCTTCTCTTTGTGTTTTATCTGAATCGTTCGAGCCTGGGTTTGTTATAAACTGAGGAAATGACAAAGATGGCGGCTGCATAAGGCCTGATGAGCGTCCCATCCCTCCGGTTAAAGGTTGTACCAGTCACACACACAACGGAGTGTACTGTACAAATATTCCCCCCAAACAGGTCTACAACCTTCTTAGTAAAAAGTCGGGTGATCGCAGCTGTTGGACAATAGCCACAACCTCCACAGTTAAAACATAACAGCAGCAGCGTTCTAATGTGCGTAGCGTCAAACAAAACAAGTCTGTTCTTACCTCGGAAGTGTGTTTAAATCATCAGAGCGGCTGGCTACGACCGAGCCCCGGGTTTTCTAAAAAACAGGCATCTGGTTCATCGGCCTTTAACACAAAGAGGAAAAACAATCCCGTATCAACAACTGTTTGAAAATGTGCTCATCAGTCTGAAAGCCATTTTAAATATTTATAGCAGCAGATTATGCTGATAAATAACCTTTAGTAAGTTTTCTTATGTAGTCAGTTACACAGATATCATTTGCTTATTAATACAGTAAGTAAAAGAGCTGTTGAACTTTATTCCTAAAAAGGGTCTAAAGTTGAAGTCTTCAGAGTGGTCCAAGTTTTGAGCTATTTTTCATAATTCTTTTAAATTAAATCGTCAAACAAATATGGCACCAAAAGCATAACAGAAACACTACATTAGAATTAGATAAATCAGGTTGGCCTCTCTGGTTGTCCTTTATATCTCTGGTAATTTTTCCAAGAGCAGAAACACCTCACATTCGAGGTTCAATTTTTATGGAAGACAATTTTAAATACTGGCCTCGACTGAGTATAGCTGGCTGATAAACAAAGAGACGCGACTATCACCAGCACAGTGCTGCTGTGCATACTGTAAAGGTGTGAAACACGTGATACTACAGTGTCCTGTCAGTCAAACGGCCTCCAGTCTTTGTGTGCAGCAGGCTTAATACAGAGAACAGCTATAGCTTCGTGTGCCACAAGTTTTAACTGACAGAAGGTCTCAGAACATGGGTACCGGTGCACCGATCACGCTTCTCCAGGCCAATACCAATTTGTGTTCTTTTCTTGATATCTGACCTGCCGATTCAAACTTTATTCGATTCTGGGTTTTTTATTCTTTCCCTCAAAAACATAAAAAGATAAAAAAGATTAAAATAAATGTGCTGTTAATTCCTTTAGAGGGGTAGCATATTTAAATCTAAAAATAACAAGATCCTCCTCACTATGCATAAAAACATTACCCAATTTTTAGTCGAAAATTATGGGAGTTATTGGTTTTTAAGTAGTTAATGAAAAGCAAAGATTTTTTTTTTTTTGCATTTGACTTGCAGATCATCAATCAGAGCCGATCAAGGGGAAATTTCAGGCGGCCATGGACGCATCTCTACCTGGTCTTCAATTATCATGGGAAATGATACCAATATCTGCTTATTGTTCTTTAGGGGCTGTGATAGAAACAGAAACAGTTTATCACCTGAAATATATTAATTATTACATCTCAGGAGAAGCAAGCTGCTACTTTACTGCTACTAGTACAGATGCTTGATATAAATGAAAACAGCAAAATCTTGATCCAATGTAAAAAAACTAAAAAATCTGAGCTGGAAAACACATCTCAGACTAATAAAAAAAATTTAAATAATCATCGTGGCATATTCGGCGCCTGCCACAGAAAAATCCTCCTTACCAGTCGACTACAGCCTCAAATATCAAAAATATTTTCTTTTCTTCCTAAGTTAAACAACTGTCCGTGACTTATGTAAACGCAACGCTTAAAAGTGTTTGAAAGGTTCTGCAATAGAACCGAAGTTATGAGAACAGAGTTGAGAAATAAACCATCCCACACAGTTTGCATTGATCGTATAAAGGTAGCCATGCTGGATCCAAGGTTATGAGAAAGTTGGCTTGAAATTACTTCCTCGGAGTCAACATGTTGAGCAGCTGTGCTGGCTCCATAGACTGCACTCTGCTGTCAAAGCTACACGTGTTTTTTGCTACGATAAGTAGCCTCTGCCGACTAGCTGACGGGGAAAACTTGCATTTTAATAATAACGTCCGATGACTTTATATGAGTAAAAATAGGCGCTGTCAGGTTATTCTGTGGTGTAATTTTAACCTGATTTAACCCTGTTTCGGTTTGCAGCCCACATGTATGTGGGCAGGTTAGCAATGCTAATTAGTAGCAACTGCTAGCTAGCGATGTTAAATATATTTCAGTGTGAAAAATTAAAACTGGTGTGTCAAACCTAAAGAAAAACAAGCGAGTTAAACCAGCTATGTTTGACAGTTATTGTTCATTTACAAGCAGAGCAGTTAGCGGCGAGGTGAAGTTAGCCGTTTCCTACTGTCGTAGAGCTAGCTAGTTAGGTGCCACATTAGCCGCAGGTTGAGTTAATTAAACCAGCAGCAGCAGGTCCAACGATGCGGCGTTTACTGTCTCGTTCAAATAGGTTATAACTTACTCGGCGTCCTGTAATCGATGTCCAGTCACGCTTCCATGTCTTCGTTTATTCCAGAGGTTAATTAATCCTCGATCTCCCAGGCAGCAGTAACTTGTGAATGCATGTCCAACGTGCCTGCCTGGCTGCCCCCTTCTTCTCGCTCAGCTGCCTGTCCTCCACTGACTGACTGAATGACACTCAGTGCTGCTTCAAGTTATCTAACCCATTCAAACCCGCCTCGGCAACTGTGAATACCACTAACTCAGAGACATGTTTCCATAAAGCTGAGGTTCTTTATATATTTAATCGTTTATCTGCAGTTGTTTCACATTTACTTGGATGGACACCAGACTCCTGCATCACCTTTTTTTATCCTATCCTCTTTCTTTCCACTTTTTAAATTGCAAGCGTCATTTTTTTCCCCTATATGAATTATTTCAGCTGCTGAACAGTGCTTTGCAAAAGTAGTGACACGCTTGGAACATTTCTAGCTATAGTCTCCTTACAGCCACACATATAAATGCATTGTATTGAGACAACACAGAGCAGTAAAGGCAGTACAGAACTGTACTTGTAATTTTCGAGATTTTTTAACAAATAAAAATTAGAAAAGTGTTGAATGCATATGTTTTTAGACCACTTGAGTCAGGTTTAAAATCATCTTATGCTGAAAATACAGCTACCAATCTTTTGAGTAATGTCTGTAGTGTCAAAATTTGTAAGCTCAGCCATTTTGGATGGACAGCGTGTTGCCACAGATTGTCATTTGATTTATGTCTTGACTTTGACTGGGCCACTTCCTTTTCATTAGAGCTCTGACGGTATATTTAGGGTTGAAATAGAATAGAATAGAATAGAAAAGAATAGAATAGAATAGTCTTTATTGTCATTGTATTGGGGGGTACAACGAAATTGAGGGTGTTTCCACTGAGCTACCATACACCTCTGTAGGATAAACAAATAAATAAGGCATTTAAAAAGGTTTTCTCTTAAAATAGAAATATGGTAGAGGAAGTGTAAAATACACTGCAGGAGGCATACTATATCATATGCTGTAAACACTGAATTTGTGCAAGGATATGTATATAAATATGTACATATTTTACCTGGCTATCAGAGGATGCAATAATAAATAACAGTTTCAAACTGAATAAATTACAATTGAAGGATAAATAAAATTTGAAACTGCAATGTGATCCTGCTGGAAGTAAAGAAGTCTTCTGCAGCTCTTATATGTTTTATTAAAGCAATATCCCGTCGTTAGTTCCACAAGTCTTCTTGTTAGCTATGACCAGATTATCTGTCTCTGCAGAATACAAGCATCCCCACAGCATGATGCTGCCACCACCACATGTTGCTGCATGCTTGTTGTCTCTTATTGGATGACAGATGTAGATGGCAGGCAGATCACGTTTGTTTACCTGTATTACAAGCTTTAGGCTTGTAAAGCATAATCAGGATAGTTTTGCATAAAGACGGGAAGGCAGGAATAAAGATGTCATCTTGATGACAGCATATGTTAGTCCAAAATCTATAGTTTTTTTTTTACATCCATGGTTTTCATAGGCGTGTTTATGATTACTCATGTTCCATGCTATGTACACAAACAAATGCTCACTCATCTGCTACTGAAATACGTGTGATGCTCAGTTTACATATAATTTATAATGTACTCAATTAAAAATACACATTTACAGCACTAATCTCTCCACACTAAGCCCATTTAAAGAAAACGCAATATCTTAATTCACCAGAAGGGGGTACTATTACCCTGTACCTGAAATAACACAGGTCACTGCTTAATTTGTTATTTCACCAAGATTTAATCCAAATTAAGATAATGAACTTTAATGGTCTTATTATACAAATTAGTAATCCAGTTTTTATATCAGTGTTTTTATCTTGCGATGAATGTTTACATAGAGAACGCAATGTTCTGCTCAGTCAGTGGTTCCAGAACCTTCCAGGTTCAGACCCACAGTGTAAGAAAGGACCCGAGTATCAATGGAGTATACAGGCATTACAAGTAAGTCAATTAAACAGGAATATAATTTAAACATTGCATTCTTCTATAGTTTTTTTTTACCTGTTGTAATATATGTAGCTTAAGATGTTGCTTTTACCATTTATGTTAAGTTTTATCTCTGGAGAGACTGTACACATTTATTCCTGATCCCTAATTAAGTCCTGACCCCAACTCTAGGCACCACCGGCATTAACATGGATTGCCAGCTATCTAAATCTCCTATATTTTGACCAATTAAACCATACATAAGGGAACACTACACGCCTAAAAAGATCTGACTTCCAGGCATTCAACGACTGAAAGTCAATGACAAACGAGCCCCTATGCCACTATATACCAGTTTTAGGGTGTACTATGTAGGATTCCTAAATTAAGATGTCCAATACCATCAAAAAGGTGTCTATTTTTTACTTAAGGACGGCTGGAGAGTCATATTTGTATATTGCTTAAAGAATGAATCTGCAAGCTTTGATGATTCATTCATTCATTCATCCAACCATTCATCCACTGTGTGTACCCACTCATCAGAGTTACAGGGGGCATGGGTTCTTGCCTATCTCCAGCAGTCGCTGGGCAGGAGGTGGGGTACCATGGAGAGCTCCACACTCTGTCATGTCCATCATGTTTTAGGACAGTGGGAGGAAGCCAGAAATATGCATTTATTTATATATTCAAATATGCTTGTGGCATTTTTTTTTTCTGTCAGTGCTTGCCACTTTTAATACCTCAGCATACCAACTCCGACAACAACGTCTCTATATTATGACAAAGGTATTGTCAAACTAACTCAGGCACTAAAACTGTTATGTAAAAACAAATGAAGTAATTTGAAAGAGATTAAATAAACCTTTATATGACATAAGGATTACATATCGGGGTCAACAAATTAGGAGGGGGAAAGTCTTTCAAAAAATTTTAACTAAATTGTTGCTGGAGCTAAAGAAGGATGTGCCATCATGTTAACTCAGCTAATTACGGAGACACAGGTGGTTGGTAGCATGAACAAACACAAGTTTTCTTCAAAGTTGGTCCTAAATATTCACTATAGCAACATACAGTATCTATTAAAACTGCAGAAATTCCATCATGGCTTTTGGGTTCGTTGTGCCAATCGGGACTAAGAACCAAGTAAATAAATTGAAGCACAGCCAGAAGGAGTGACAAAAGATGTTTATTTCATGCAACAGAAGTTTGTTTCATGTTGGTAACTGACACATTGGGACATATCGGAGCATCTCTAAAGTTCCCCTGGACGTGACGATGTAGGCAGAATCACCACCCTGGGAGCCCTTCGTACCTACATGAATACATACAAAGGTCAAGGGTCATGAAAGGTCCCTGATAGTCCATATTAGAGATGCATCGGTCATTGATTCCCTAGCCGATATGATTTCTGATTTTATTTTAGGTCTGACCTACCGATTCACATTTTGACTGGTTCTGACTGTAACACAAAAAAATGTTCTGCAGGTTGATAGAGGTAAGGGTTTTGAATGGAACCGAAAACCAAGAAATTACAAGATTTATGCATCAAGTCATATGTCCCCAACGTTAGTTTCATTTGTAGTTGGTTGAACAGTTTATATACCAAAAATTGTGAGACTTCTCAGTTTTTATGCACTTATAGAATGGGAAAAAGATAAGAATTTTCACTATTTGACCTGCTGATTACTGATTAGAGCCAATCAAGGAAAAATCAGCTGTTTCCGATCTCCACCTCTCTTGCTTTTAATTTTTAAAACATATCAAGATTATGGTTCATAAACCTGATTAGATGAAAATTCTTACCTGATATAGTTGGATCCTGGAACAGTTTCTGTGCTTTCTTTCATAAACAAGTCAGAAAAAACTGTGTCTGGAGATTCTCTTTTCCCATACCTGTGCATAAAAAAGTAATGCATCAGCACCTCCTGGAGATGCCCAGATGATTCAAGGCACTTAACAGAATATAATAGCTGTTTAAGGACCTACCTCTGTCTTGTAATGAGATTTATGTAGTGTCTCAGTGCAGAGTAGTACTTGGCAAGCTCCTCGGGTGGAGCTCCTTGCTGGGGACTTGCAGGCTTGACTGGATATGCATTTATGCCAGAGAGGATACAAACCAGCAGGCAGAGAGCCAGAAGAGTCGGCGACATCACTGCGTCGGAGTGTGTCCTGGTTCAAAAGTGAGGGGGAAAAAAGACACCAATTGCTTAATTAGGAAAAATATTTTACAGCAAAAGAGAATAAACACTCTAAATTAAATGTAGCATTCCAGATTTCCTGTAAAAATTAAGTCATTTCAATTAAGGTGAGAAATAGGAGATTTCCTTACACTTGATAATTTGATAAAAGTGCTGTAGTGGGTTTTCTTGCGGTTCAAGAGCTCCTGTAACAGATTCCCAACATTGTCCCGTCTTTTATAGAGAGCGGAGTGTGTGAGGAGAGGGGTGGTGGAGGGGCTGATTTCATTTTCCTTTAAAGTCACTCCTGAGAAATATCTGTTGCCTCATTAGCCTAATTAAACCTGTAATGGGCGAGCGGTGAAACAAATGTAGATGCACAGTTACATTATGAAAACACAAAAGGTGTCGGCTTTAGGTTCATTAAAAAGTTGTTTGGACTATATATGTGCCCTGTTGCTTCTTTTAAATAATTTCAGATGAGCTCCATTAGAAGTTCATCATCTGTGAGTAATTCATTATTTCAGCTTTATAATGCCACAAATTAATGTTTTGCAGGATCGTAACTAGTTAGGACTTTAATTATTAAAGTCAGACAGGCCCTTTATCATTGATTCATACCATTTAGTAGTATTTAACTTTATTTTGCATTGATTAAGGGGTTAAAAAAGCGCATTTGCTTATAAAGGAAATCCACACAATTAGTATCTTGTTGACCACATTGTGCTTGATCTTCTTGAATAAAGCTGATGATGTGTAGCTTTCCCATGGTTTAGAAAGCTGCAGGTGCTGGGTTAGATGATGTTACAGCTGACTGAAAACACATCCAGATAAGCTCCTTCATAACACAAAATACTAAAAACAGCTTTTTCTTTCATTGTAACATCTCATAATCACACTCGAGCAGTCCAGTCGTAGCGATAATCACATCACTTGTATCTACAGGGATACGAAACAGTTGCACCTCCGCTTTTTTCTGCACTATTAGTTGTTTTAGGTTGGCAATTCTGATCCAAACCAGTCTGCACAGGTTCAAATCATGCCAAATAGCAGGGGGGAAAAAGCTCAGCAAATCAGACAAACCCACAAACTTCTAATTTCAGGTGATGGAGGGCACAAGCCGCTCTCAGCCCTCTAAATGGTAAGACAAGCCTAATGGGAACTATTTTCTTTGAGGAGCACTTAAGTGGAATTTGACAGGAGATGAGTGCTGCTGTTATCTATGACAGCCATGAACTTCGGCGTAGGTCCTACATGAAAAGAACAGAAAAAACAACAGAAAAAACTTCTAGCCTCATGTTTTTCAATAAAAATTGAGATGTATACCACAATAGGCCTTGTTTTTACATTTTATGATACCACACGGTATCACTTCCATGTAGTCATTTGCATGGCCAGAATGACAACAGAGCAACAAAAGCTTCATTTTTTTGTTGATTAAACCAATAAACTTGTCAAAGTGTTCGCTGTCTTCTTTCATTCCCGTTCAGCAGTCACTCTGAATGCAGGCAGTGAAAACATAAAATAACAGCTAAATAGGACAGAGCAGTTTCCTCTCTGAAGATTTATCATTTTCCTTGGAAATGAAACACATGCTGTGCAGAAAATCTGTTCTGTGTTGCACATCTGATTTACATACTCTGTCTCACTGCATTTGGCAGACAAATGTGGACCAGGTGGAGACACCACAGAGTCTTTCAGGTGTGTTGTCTGATACAAGCAACTTCCTGTGTGATCTTAGTGCAAATGGAAACATTTATTTTATTGAGATTTTAGGTTATAGACCAACACAAAGAAGAGCATAGCTGTGAACTGAAGGAGAAATTATACTTAAAAAAAACCTGGAGTGTGGCATGCTGAAGTGTTCATACCCCTTTTTGTCAGAAAACACCTAAATAAAATCCAGTGCAGAAGTCACCTAATTAGCTGTGTGTATTTGATCGCAGCTTAAATCCAGCTGTCCCATGGAGGTATCACTGGTTTCTTAGAGAACATCAGTGAACAAGCTTCGTGAAGTCCAAGGAACACATCAGACAGGCCAACCTGAATGAATTCACACCTAACACCGTTTTCAAATCTAACTACATTGTGCCAAATGTTTTAGAGATATTAAAGTCTAAAGCTTATCCAAACGTCAACCCTCAAATTACATAAACGTAAACATCACAAACAAATTCTTTAAGTCTCACAAACGTAGAACAACTGATTGACACCAATTTGGTTTGAGGGATAATTTAACATCAGGAATCTCTGAGAAAAGCCTTCAGAAGATGCACTACATTCAGAACAGTGCTGCTAGGATCTTGCTGAAGATGCGACCATATCACCCCCATCCTTAAATCACTCAATGGCTTCCTGTCTCACTCAGGATTGAGAATAAGGTCTCCCTACTTACAAATCAGTGCATCCACGACAAAGCCCCCCACTCCCATCTCAAGGTTCTTCTCACCCCTTTGACCTCCACACGCACACTCCAATCTGCCTCAGGGTATCTCCCGAAACCTCCCAGGAGAAAGATTTCTACAATGGAAGATCGGGCATTCTGCTTAGCTGCTCCTAGTCTGTGGGATGCTCTCCCTGATCACCTGAGAACATGATAAAAATAATAAAATATGTTTATTATTATTTATTATTATAAAAGTCTCACAAGCTTTGAACCCTCACAGAGCTCTGCTCAGCCCATTATTTGGAAGAATGGCAGATCTGTAAACCTACCAAAATACCACCTAAACTGACAGGCTGTGTGAACAGATCATTAATCAAAGAACCAGTCAAGAGACCCATGGTGACTCTGGAGGAACTATAGAGATCCACAGCTCAGGTGGAAGAATCTGTTGACAGGACAAATATTAGTCATGCATTCCACAAATCTGGCTTTTATGTAAGAAAGGCAAGAACACAGCCATCATTAAAGGAAAGTCAGAGGAAGTAGTTTTTGAGTTGGGACCCAGTCATGTAGGGGGCACAGAAAACCTGTTGAAAAATATGCTCTGGTCAGACTAGACCAGTATGGAACCTTTTGGCCTATTTGTGAAACATAATGTGTGTCAGCAAACTAAAACTAAATCTAAAACATCACCTTGAACACATCATCTACACTGCATGATGGCAGCATCATGCTGCGGAAAGGATTTCAGATGGAAACTGGACAGAGTTTATATGAACTAAGAAGGAGTTAAATATAGGGCAATCCTGGAAGAAAAACTTTAAGAAGCTGCAAAAGAATATTAACTATGGTGGAGGTTCCTACTAGCAAGGCAGCAATCCTCAACATACAGCCAGAGCTACAATGAAATGGTTTCAATCAAAGCATATTTGAAGTACTGTTAGAATGGCCCAGGAATCCCAACAGTGTGGAGGACAGCGGCTTGAAGCTGTTTTGAGGCGGTGGGAGATGACTGATTAATTTCCCAATAGCTGCATGCTGAGGGAGTGATAAACAGCCGCCCATTATCCAGCCTATTTTCCTGTGTGGAACATTAAGTTGTCACATACACATAAGTATAGAATAGAAAGCTTTATGTTGGCTTAGTTCATTTACGTTGCATGGAAGCCAATGAAATGATCCGTTTAGGGCAGTATGCTGCACCTTTATACAACAGCAACTCTCCTGTTGTTATACAACAACAGGAGAGATACTCTGCCACTGCTGTTTGCAGAAGGCTATAACTAATCGCCCTTTTTCTCATAATCTACTCCATCAAGGAGTAGACTCCTAATGACCACACAACAGTAGGTTAAATGGCTGTGCGGATAATGACATCATAAAGTCACGTAGCAAAAGATGAGTGGAAAATTTCTTTCACATTTCAATGTTCCCTCCAGAGTTCACCAGAGAGGAGCTGATATTATTCAATTATGAACAAGGAAGTTATAAACCTTAAGTAATGGGTCTTTTTATTACCTTCAATTTACAAAAACAATGCAATTTAAAATAGTTGCTCGCAAAAACTTATTCTTTATTACATAATTTTTCTTCTTTTCCGTCATTTTGTAGCACTAGCGTTAGTGTAAACTGCTTATGCAGGGACACTATACAGTTAGAAGACAGGGAGAAAATGTAAAGAGATAGTTATGCACTTCAGAAAACAGTCAAGAGTGATAATCAGTATATAAGTAAAAACAACACCTCCAGTGGTGGCTAGAGAGCCAGTTTAAGCCAGAGACATGCAGATAAATTCATCAAGACGGGACAAAATGACCTCAACTAATACTGCAACACAGAATGTGGTCAAATCATGTCAGCGGACCTAATTTTTGATGATCAAAAACACTTCCAAGCAGCAGGTCTGCACAGGCATCCTCAGCTTCATTGCATTTTCAAATTTAGACATTTAGTTAACGCTCTGACAAGTCAATGAAGAGTAGCTGGGGCTTGCTAGGAGGTTATGGGGTCATAGTATAGACTGCGTGCTATACAGTGTTATACACAAGTATTCAGGCACCTTAAAAGGGACATATCATGCAACATCCGCTTAAATACATTTTGTTGTGTACTTGGAGTCTGCAGAGTGCGGAAAGTTTAATTTAGTCTCTCCAGGTGCTGCGTAGATATCTTCATATTCTGCTTGGGTCGTATTTTTCAGTCCCTTCAGTTTTCTCTATCATCTGTTACGTTTTTCCGACTGTTACATCACAGTATTTGCTGCGAAACAGCTAAATACGGTTATGGTAATCCGGCTGATCAATTTCACGTATCCGCCATATTTATTTCTCGCTGCGATTTGGTAGTCCAAGCTTAATTATGCCTATGCTGAAAAGGATAAGTTTGGTTCGGTTGTTGGGTGTATTAACCAACACCATTCATTATACCGTCCCCCAGCTTCAGAACCTCTTCAAAGTGTCTGGTTAAACTTTATTTTTCATGGAAATCTACCCACATCAGTGGGTAAATTCCTATCTTCCCCACCTTAAGGACAAGTACCTTCAGCAACATCCTGCCAGAATCAAGAAGGATTTGCTGAAAGACTTCATCTGATTAAGGGGTCAGTTCCTTCTGTCTATGGAAACGATGGACACAGCAAAGCGGTAATCTGCAAATAATGCTAAAATGACAGCAAACTTTATTCATTCATTCGTTCATTCATTTTCTTTACCGCTTATTCCATAATGGGTCACGGGGGAGTTGGTGTCTATCTCCAGCAGTCTATGGGCGAGAGGCAGGGTACACTTGGACAGGTCGCCAATCCATTGCAGGGCAACACAGAGACATATAGGACAAACAACCAAGCACACACTCATTCACACCTAAGGGCAATTTAGAGAGACAAATTAACCTAATAGTCATGTTTTGATAGCAGTAGCATCGTGCCTTCTGCTTATGTTAGCGTTGTGTGCTGCTTTTAGCGCCTTCAGGACATAACCGTCCTGTGCGTTTTGAATGGTATTGTTACACAAAACAGTCTTGCATTGTTTTTTGTCTTTTTTTCTGCAGCGCTAGATAATTGTTATCATACTACAAGAATGGCCCAACGGGTCAAAGTGGAGCGTTCTTTAACCTGGAGGAGAGTGGGGTGTGAAGTTCCTCAAGAGCATTTAAAGAGACCACACCAAAATGAGTTGCTCTCAGAACAGGGATAATAGAGGGACCTGTGGAGCTACAATAACCAGGAGTTCAGACCAAAGCATTGAAGTTCTACTCTATATAGGAGGATTTAAAAACATGATATGTCCCCTTTAAGATTTATCACATTTTGTCACATTAAAATCAAAAACTTCAATGTTTTGCATGATTTGTTGCTGGTTTTACTTGATATCCAAGACAAAGAAATCTTCTTCGTTAAATACCTCAAGGTCAGTCAGATCAGATGAAGAAGGTCAGTAAAGTTTCAGGTCTTTCCAAAGATTCGGAATTGGGTTTGGGCCTTGGTTTAAAATTTGGCCAGTCTAATAAATTGATATGTAAGATCAATTTGTTGCCATGCTAGTTGTTCTCCCTGAGCTTCTCCCTTTCTCTTTCCAGCTATTTACTTGATCTCCATCTTAAATGTAAACATTAACACGATGAGGGATTAAATGTCTGGAGGCGACATTTGAAAAAGACAACAACATTTTTTCTAAGACTGCATGGACACATTAGAAACCTGTTTCAGCAAAATATTACAATCTGAACAGTTAAAAAAATCAGGCTCCAGCACCAGATGACTAGAGGAACACTGTCCTGTTTCTTTTTCTTTGTAGCTTTTAATACAACAAAACAGAGTTTATGTGTGTCTGCTCTGTGTTTTCGAACCTCCACTTGGTCACAGGAAATTGCAGCTCACACAAAGCCAGGCCCTGCTAGAGGCTTCTTCCTGTTGAACATTTCCTTTCTGCCTTCACCACATACAAAATAAACTACTTTATGCAATCAGCTGTCTACTGTCGGTACATCCTTGTTCAGGAAGAATGATTGCAGCAAAGTCAATGAGTCGATGCAATTAGCTTGGTGTCCTTAATTTTTTTATAGCTGGGATCAAATTGGAATGCATTTAATAAACTTTTAATCAGTTTACATGATTAGATTAAATTCACTGTATATTTCAGTATATAAATCGGACTTGCTTGTATGGTAAAGTGCCTTGAGATTTGTAAATCAGTGCTATACAAATAAATTGGATTAAATTGAATTGATCTAAACCAACCCAGTGTAGCTCTGGCTGTTTCTTTAAGGTTGTTGTGCTGCTGGGAGGTATACCTCCACCCCAGTCTCAGGTCTTTTGCAGACTCTAACAGGTTGTCTTTCTGCATTTCCTTGTATCTAGCTTCTTTTTTGTATCATCACCTCTAACCAGCTTCACTGTCCCTGCTGGAGACAGGCATAGCTGCAGCATGATGCTGCTACCACCATGTTTCACTGTGTTCAGGGTGAATTTTGTTTTCGATGACCCATAGCATTTAGCATGTTTTTGTTAAATGTCTTGCAACCGAGATTAAATCAAACACAAGTTGACTACTTACAGATTATGTGACTTCATCACATAAGCATTGCAACATGACTTATTGTTGTTATCAAATGTTTAATGAGTTAAAATGTATGTGAAAAAATGGAAACTCTAAAATCAGTAACTACCTATAGTGTAACTATTGTTGCACTATCGGTAAAACAATTTAAGAACCCACTTTCTGTCAAACACTGCTTGATTGATCTTTAGGCCCTGCCCACATCAAATAAGCCCCACCCACACTCCCTGCCTAGACCGAACCTCCGCCAACCCTCATTCGTCACCCCAACCATTCCCTTTTCTCCATGTCCTCATCTCGATCCACTCTGTCAAGCTTCAGGGGTTTAAACAGGTCACTGAAATTTGGGGAAGTAGATTAAATAAGAAAGGAATTCAATAAAAAGATGTACAGAATAAATATCAGGCTTACAAACCAAGTTTTAGAGCTGCACAAAAACAACAATCGCATTACATGTCTTACTCGTACTCATACTTGTCATCTTCTGCTTATGCAGGACAGGGTCACGAAGGCAGCAGACTCAGTAGAGATGCCCAGACTTCCCCGGGCCTCGTCCTGGTGGGACGTGCCTGGAACACCTCCAGGGGGAGGCCTCCGCCCTACGGAGGAAGCTCATTTCAGCCGCTTGTATCCGGGATCTCGTTCTTCCAGTCATGACCCAAAGTTCATTGAGTTAATGAAATAAGGGAACTTTTCAATAATATTCTAATTTATTGAATATAATTTCTTAAAAGTTTTAGTAGTAGTGTCATATGTTAGTATTTTGCCTCCTTTAACTTCTTACTGACATGGCCAGATTTACAACACGGGGTTAAAGCATTCACGTTTGTGATGAGTAAGAGCTATCGGTTCTACATCAGAGAACCATGTTTACTAGAGTAAGAAGAAGATACATGGTTTTCAAACTGATTCACAAATAAAAACCTGTAAAGTGTGGCGTATGTATTTGCTACATGAAAGGTGCACAAGAGGTATGCTAAATCATTCCAGAAATCTTTTTTTTTCGTCTGCAAAAATATCAGCAAACATGTTTTTTCTTTATTTTATTTTCATGTGTTTTGTTTTGAGTTCAGTAAAATGTCTTAAAGTTTAAGAACTTATGCTTTGATGCCGAAATGGGGATGATCTTGTTATCCTCTTATTTTCTGTTTCATTTAAACCTCGATCAAGGAAATCTGCAGCCATGTATGATTTTCCTTCCACATCACAATGATGCTCTATCTTGTGTTGGTCTTTCACATAAAATCCCAATACAATACACTACACTACAAGTTTGTGGCCACAGCATGATAAAATGAGAAAAACTTCAAGGCACGAATACTTTTGTGGGGCCCTCTATTGTCATTTCCATATGTCATTACGGAATTTTCTGGTGTTTAATCATGTCTAAACTTTGTGAACACCAGAAGCAGTTTCATGTTTATTATGAATCAGTGTAGTATGGACCACAGAGAGGTCTTATTTAAAGAAATCTTTAAAATATTAACAGCCCCAACCAGTGGTTTTTGATATGGCCCATATGGGCAGTTGCCCAGGGTGGTATTAGAAAGGGGACGCATAAGCAGATAAGAAAATTTACCTTATTCACACAATTGTGCCATGAACAAGTTTTCTGTCGCTTTGATGTGTGTCTAGTGCTGTGGTCCCCTGCTTGCTGCTGACATTAGGGAAACAAGGTTACATGCTTTCTGCAGGATTACACTGAATTTTATTCCACCCCAGAATCCCAGGTAATTTCTTGCATTTCAGTTGGTTGGAGGGTGGCAGAGGTAGAGGGTTGCTCAAGGTAACATTCATGTCAGAACCACCACTGGCCCCAAACGGAGAACCTGTTTCATTTTAAAGACATTTTGTTACAATGTTTAGAAGTTGGATCCAGGAGCAGACTCAAAAAACTGATTGTAGCTTGAGGTTGTTTAGTAGGTTTGAACCATTGGTGGACCACTGGTGCTGCTTGAGCGGGCTGTGGTTTTTTGTACTTTAACATGGACTAGGTCAGTGGAGAATCTTGATTTGGACCTTGTAAAAGGGGTGTAAAGGGTTGTTCTTGGGAATCTGGTTTTTGGAAATTTTTTTTTAAAAGGGGGGGAGATTTTTTAAACAATTTTGGTCCTTTTTAAAGGTTTTTTAAAGCTGGTAGTGAAATGTAGAGGGGTGAACACATATTGTGAAAACAAGAAGAGACAGGAGAGAGAAAATTTCCTTGCCTAAAGTTGTTCCCAGAACAATTCTGGTTTTATTTGTTTAAATGTTAAAGGTCAACTCAAAATATCCTTTGTCGTTTTTCATCATCTTTGTACGGTACTTTTGTGAACACGGTTCTGTGATGTAGAACCCATAGCTGGTCGGTCTTTCAGGGCATGTAAGTGCTGGGTTAAAGCATGTCATACCTAAAAGATGGGCCAACAACATCAATTTTCCTGTAAGACCCAATCAAATTGTTTGAACTGGTAAAAAACATCAATTTGAAATTGTTTGCTTTGATGATCTTCTGCCTCTCTTTTTGCACACATTGAACTGCAGTGAGTCAGTCCAGTAATTGGAAAGTCACAAAGTGTGGAAAACTGTTATAATGTTCTTCTGCACAGCTCTCCAGGTGTTGATGGTAACTGGAACCATTCTCTATCCCCACAGATATATTGACATGTTAAAAGTGAAGGTAAGTTTTAAAGATATCATTGTTTCTCACTTGTATATGAGATGGATATAGACACAAACATAACATTTTATTCAATGATTGTGGGTTTTGGGTTAAAGCAGATATAAATGTTTGACTTTTAAATTTTAGAAAATGTTTAGGTTTAAGTCCATTGTAGTTTAATTAATTTTTTTTGTTTTGACTTTAAGTTGCTTTTAAATAAGTATATTACTGTCCTCATCTCATTTTATTACAGTGGTAAATAAAATTGTATTCAAGTTGTTTGCATAAACTGTAGATTTTAGTTCAACTTTACTTTTTTTCTCCTTCTCTTTAATGTTTGGGATTTAGGTTGATAAATTATCAGGATTGTGGAATGTGTATTCCCAAAATCTGGGGTGTTTCCTTCCCCTCCCGTGAAAACCCCAACAGCGTTTTTCCTCCTTCCTAGGAAAAAAAAATTTTACGCCCACTAATTTTTTTTTAACCCTTTTATTTTTTTGAAAAACTACTCCTCAAACAAAATTTTTTTTTTTTTTTTTTTTTAACATGAGCAAAAAGGACCTCACAAAAAAAGATTTAATTTTCCCCTTTATTTTTTCAAACACTCTCAACACTTATCGCCACCCCCTGGGAACCAGCACCCCTGAATGGGAATGAAAAATTTTTTTTTGTAATTTGCTTGGTTGAGTCCAGGCACTTTTATCCTTGACCTTATGTTTCCCTGAAGTACAAATTCAATGTCTTCTCATATCCACTCTTAAAAATGGGGAAAACAGGAGAACATCCATTTCAATAAAACCCCGATTTTGGGGTCAGTCTTAAATTTGGGCCCCGGGTAAAGGGCACAAAAATTTGCTCATATCTACAGTCAGTACATGAAAAGTTTGACCCAAAAAGGAAAAAATTAAAAAACAAGGGGCCTTCAAGTTGATCTCGCTCAGTAAGCTAAATGGTAAAGGAGGTAAAATAAAATTCAACAAAAACTCACAGCAACAAGTTCTTCCAGGTGACATTATGCTGCTGCAATAAAATATGTATTTATTTTAGGCTTCTTATACATCTTTACCAGGCTTGTGTGGCGTAGGAGCAACCTAAAATAAACAAAGGACTGATCCTTTTCATTTTTTTTTATTTAAAACAAAAGCAAATGCACTACCTGTCACTGAAAAAAAATGAGGAAAACACTGAGAGTCCATATGAATTAGTTAACTATTGGTTCTGTTTAAATATACAGTCACTTTGTGAGCTCGGCATCAAATACAAAGTCTTCCCGGGGAAAATCTCTGCAGGGGAAAATTTCCCTCAGCTTTTGCTCATCGTAGGCACGGGAGGAGTCCACAGTTTTTTCCAGTTCATTTTC
Organism: Crenichthys baileyi; assembly: GCA_036173005.1. NCBI lineage: Eukaryota > Metazoa > Chordata > Actinopteri > Cyprinodontiformes > Goodeidae > Crenichthys > Crenichthys baileyi. The sequence goes on from JAHHUM010000790.1 coordinate 57,096, forward strand.
ACTTCCCCGGGTCCCCGGAGCATGAAGTGAACAACCATGTTACCTGAGGAGGAATAAAAGTTTTTTCAACTTCTCTAACAGCTGGCTCCCCGAAGGAAAAAAACCATTTTGGTTTAAAGGGTTTTGGGGGTTAAATCACCAAGTTTAACCCCCAAAAATCCATCTCTGCATCCTTGCCTTCAATCTTGACATGTGGTTCTCCATCTTTCCTCAGAAACTTGTACTGAAGGAGAACAGTTCTTAGCACAGGCTTTGAAGCAAATGCAGGCTGCATTTCAAATGTATGTAACAGAAAGCAAATTAGGAATAGCTACCACTTTGATGGCATAAAAAGCCATGGCGCGGAGATGTCTTGGTGATACACCACTGACAACAATAAAGTACTCTGCATATTGGATATGATCCGGCACTTTAATCACACACAGGTCCACAGCATTTTCCTGACGCAGTAGAGAGACCAGGACGTCGAGGGTGAACGTCTCGGAAAATCCTGGGGAAAACAAATGAAATCTCGGATTGAAAACTTCCAGCAGCAAACAGATTTTAGGACAATGCACTGATGACACTTCTGCCGTTGGATTGAACTACAGTTCAATTCAGTTCAATTTATCACATTTATAAATCCAATTCAACAAATAGATCAACTGTATAAAGAGAGGATCATAGTCAGTTCACTCCAATCATCCATACAATGCAGTCAAAATCACTTTTTAAGGCCAAATGAAAGCACGAAAATCAGACCTTAACAGAATTGAAATCTGCAGATCAGAGCTTGAAGAAAACCAGAAATCAGTCCCGGCCAAGGAAAAACTGATTGCGGCATCTCTAAGAATTTTGTGACATATTTAATTTGCATGTATTTATCACATGATTATTAACTAAATGTAGTAATTCATAAATCATTACTAGCCAAGATGACTCATTTCCTGTTTTATTTTTTGGTCCTGCGTTTAAAGGGGGTTTTTCTCTAAAAGGTTTTCACTAAAATAAAAAAAAGTGGCGTTGGTTTGATAAAAGTAGCTTTGAAAACCAACAGAAAATGTAAAGATTACAAGATTATCCCCACTTAACGCATCAAAGCAAATGTCTCTAACTTTATTTCTGGTTTCCATTAAACTTAGAAAAGCATATATATATAATATATATATAATATATATATATATATATATAGCTCTGGGTTTTATTAATGTACGTTTCAACACGATGTTGATGTAGTAACTAGATAGATAATAGATAGATAGATAGATAGATAGATAGATAGATAGATAGATAGATAGATAGATAGATAGATAATGTTACCCTGGTTCTGGGAGTTGATGGTACTCCTGTTATCCTCCATCTCATTGGTTTGCTCTTCTAATTTCTCCGTTCTTTCTGTAAGTCGGCTCTCACCTCGGTCTGTATAACATCTTTTTGACTCAAAGGGACACCTCGGAGACGCTCCCTGACGCCAGTGTTGTTGACATGAGGACACATCAACAGGACGTCTGTGGCACCGAGCTTTGGAAAACAAACTGAGGCATCTAGACATAGCCGAGTCATCTAATAAACTACTTTTCCAACAAACGGAGGATATCAGTATCCTGGATCTACACATAAAAGTCATGATTTTGAAGCTAAAAACAAAACTGTCGCTCTCTGTTAATGTTATCCACGAGCAGTAAAAACAGGAAGTGGATCTTGTCCTTGGATTCTGATTGGTTTGTACAGTTCTTCGTTGTTCTTTGCACAAAATAACTGAAGGTATTGCCCTCTAGCGGCTAAAGAAATAATCGGCTGTATTTTGTAAAGCAGGATTTTAAAGAAGCTTTGACAAAAGGTTTATCTTGATTTACGACAGAATTTTCAGACATGTTTATTAAACGGAATTGTGAAAGAAGTCCTAACAGACTGAGGACCTTCAGAGTAAAATATTAAATTACCTCATTATAACCACTATATAATAGTCATCTGTAGTACATAGCACTATTTTCAGATTTTCTTTCATGAATTTGTTAACAGTTACAGTTAAAGCCAGAAATATTCATACACCCGATGGCATTAGATTTAAGATTATTTTAATTCAACCAAGAAGGTAGTTTCTGACAGAAAATTAAACACCGTTTAAGTCAGCATTTCTCATAATAAATAACAATTTTGAAAATTATAATTTACTTGTTTTTATTTACCTTTAAATTACACCTGAAAAGAATTTGACACTTGAACTGACACTTGACTTAATTGTATGAAATCAACAATATGAATACACAAAATTTATCTTGGACCATGTCATGTGTTACCCTGGCCTCTTGAGGCTGTGCAGGCTCCTTTTGTTTTGCCTTTTTGTATGCAGATTCAGCTGTGGGGGCACACCTTCCTGATTGGCTGCCTGGAGACTGCAGGAAAGCAGCCGCGCCATTGGACCAGCAGAGAATTGCAAGCCAATCAGATGCTAATGAGGCCCACCTGCAACATATAAAATGCTCCAGTGAACATTCTCCCAGTGGGGCAGCTTGTAGGAAGATGTTTTGGTCAGCTGTTCCCCGCCTTTGGTGTTTGCAAGTGCTTTGGGCAGTTTTGGGATATTTCTTGTCCTGTTTGTTCTGCTAAAGCAGTTTTGACTTTGTTGTAGTTTGCTTTCTCAAGCTAGAAGCTCATGGTTGGAAAGCTTGGTGCTTCCCTTTTGTGAATTATCTTTTCCTTTTTGGGTTGCTTGAACATACTTTGGATTGACTTGTTTGGACCCTTTGTAATTTACTTTGCACTTAATATTCCTCAGGCTGTTAGCCCTCTTTTTTGTGTTACTTGGGTTAAATTGTATTGTGTTTTGGTTTGGTGAAACCCTCTTTTGTAATAAATCCTTTTACATTCCACTTGTTTCCTCTGGAAACATCATTATGTTACCGCCCCTGAACCCCTAGACCTGTGGAGGCCGTAACATAAGACCACTTGTAGATACGATTTGGTTTAATATATTTCTAAATCATACATAAATGAATCAGAGCATCAAAAATGTTAATCATTAATTAATATCAGAAAGAAACAAGAAAACACAAAATGCCATTTTAAATAAAGATTGCTTTTATTAAATGAAAAAAGCTCTCCAAACTAATCTGGCACAAGTTATTGAACAAATCAACTTATTAGTAATCATACTAATCTATTCACTACTAACTGATTTAACCAACCCAAAAATAAACAAACCTGAAAAGCAACTATTTGCTTATGAGATATAACAAATTTATGATCAAGCATGTAAAGTTTATGCACGCACCTGTGGTAACTGAGTAGAAAAGTGAGATATTTCATATCATACTAGCTGCCACATCAAAGGCCAAACAGAAAGATTTGTTCCTCTAAAATATTTCTCAAGGATTTTCTTTTTGGTGGATAAAAATATAGCTTTAAGAAAGGAAATATCAATGCAACATCTCTGAGCAGCTCCTAACGTATAAAATGTGTATAAAGTGTGAAACCACATCAAACTAATAAAAAATAAGTTCCACCCGAGGCAAAAACTTACCAGTGAGTGAAAGTTTCTCTAAAACTACAAATTCAAGTATTTCAACAATACAGTTTAAGTAAAACTGTGTGACTCTGTGTACATTTAAAATGTGCTCTCATTCATCATAATAGTCAGAGTCCATAATTACTTTCAGTCTCAAGCCAACAGGAATATGATCAGTCAGTCCAGCCAGCTGAGTTATGAAGGTCACCTCTTCAAGTTCCTGCATGGAAAAAATATAAAGTTAATATATGATGAACTCTCCGTTTAGTAAGACATTTTGTAGGATGATGCGAAGGACCATGGGTTAAATTGCAACAGGGCACCGTAAGAAAAACACACAACAGTGAACGTACAGTTCTGCACAGCTTTGAAATGGAGGTTTCCCGGTAGAGAATGTAATCGATTCGACGTCCAATCCACGGCTGGCCGGGTTCTGGGTAAATCAGAGGAACGCCCTCTCTAGCAACAGGAGGAGAGATGTACTGCTTCCTCAGCTCCTCTGCTACCAAAGTCCTACAGAGACACAAAGAAAACAACAGTTTGTCATTTCACCTTAGTGAATAAACAAAATGTAAAAAATGCTGCTCTCATCATATTTCTGTTGCCGCAATAAACAGAAGAAAGCCAAAAAAACACCTTTGTAGCTTTTCTGGTGAGTTTACATCATCCTCATACAAAGAAGGCTGCTCCAGCAGAGTACCTTCAGGAAAAACACAACACAGTTATGGAGTCTGATCAGAGCTGTCAACATTTGCTGCAACTAGGTACTATCCTTTGCAAAATGACTCATATACCTGGAGTTTTACCACATTTTGTCATGTTACAAACCATAAACTTGTATGTATGTTTTCTGGCATTTCTTAGAGAAAAACCAACACAAAGCAGCGCATAACACTCGAGTGAAATGAACATGATGAATAAACATGTTTCACAAATAGAAAATCTTATCGAAAATGTGGTGTGGATTTGAATCCAACCCTCTTTAAAGAAGAGACAAAACATGGAAAAATTCAAGGGTGTGAATTCTTTGGCAAAGCACTGTATATAGTCTAGTTTAAAATATAAAAAAAAATACCAACCAATGACCCAGGGTTTCTCTTTTCCAGCTTCTGCTCTGCAAGGATCTCTGTAATCCTCAAACAAACTGTGGTTCTGTTCTAAAACATCATCTAAACAGGACAGATTACAAGCTTATTAAAATATGTCTAACATGTGCTTAAAAAAAAAAAACAAACACTGCAGAAAACGTCCAAAATCATAACAAAATACCAACTACGACTGCGAAACAGACGCACCGGGTGAGCAGTTATCAAAGTTGAAATCCCCGCAGAGCACATCAAAAACCACCTCCTCGTCAGGCTGCTTGTGGGCAGTCTCAAAATCCCTGATCCACCTGGTGACCATGTCCAGCTGCTCACAGCGAATCTTTCCATCACCTGGTGACAACGCAGGGAACGTTGTTAGAAACCTGATTCATCTTCTCTCTTCTTTTTTAAGAATGTGGGTCTTTCTGATTGAACCACATAGGAAACTGGGACTTGCCCTCTGGTGCATGAAGATGTGTGCAGTTGAAATAGCCGACCACTTTCTTCTTTTTCTGGTTCTGCCCGATTAGCACCTGAGAATTTTAAACAACATGGGTTTTTACCTTATTTTAGGGTTACTGTATGATGCACCTTCCATAATTATTGGCGACCCAAAAATATTATTGAACACCATCTTAAATAAATTAATCTTGCTTGGCAGGAGCATAATCTCACACTTAATTTTTAAAAAGATTACCAAACCTTTAATTTAAGTGAATGTGATGGTAGGACAGAAAAGGCTTTAATTCTGGCTGCCTCCAAAACAGCTGGCTGGCATGCACAAAGTGTCCAATCGTCATTATGGAGATCCTAAGACACCACCCTATGCTGCCGTTTTCTATGCTCAGGTTCCTTGACATTCTGTTCCACTCAGAAAAGTAAAGTATAAAAAAATACACTGATTTACATTTTAGCTCAGGGCCTTCAGTGTTTGCACCAAGATGCTGCATATCTTCTATAAGTCTGTTGTGGACAGTGTGATCTCTTCTGCCATCATCTGCTGGGGTAGCAGCATTAGAGCCAGGGACTTAAAAAAGGCAGGCTCTGTTCTGGGGACTCCTAGAACCTCTGGAGATCATTATGCAAAGAAGGATTCTTCATAAAATTAGTCAGAGGCTTCTTCAGATCTGCCATAAGACAGACCGCTAAAGGAGATCCTTCCTGCAAACAACCACCAGCATCTACAACAGCTCTTTAAAGAAACCTACATTTAATTTTCCTTGGGATTAGTAAAGTATTTTTTAATTGAATTGAATTAGTTTTGAAGGATTTGCCAAGGAAGCCATTTAATGTGACACTAGTGATCTTAGAAAAAAAAGTGAGATTTTTTTCCACATTGAATAAATGTACTCAGATTCTAGGCTGGACTTTTCTGTTTTTCTTTTAATGTGAGATTATGCTGCTGCCAATAAAAATACTTTTTCTTAAGTATTTTTACACATTCTTACCAGGGGTGCCTATGTAGTGTGTAAACCAACAACAGGATGCTTCTGATGTAATATCCTGTATGGCTTATTTTATAGTTCTTCATAGTATTTTTATAGTTTCACAGTAAAAGCTGCATCAATCAATTAGCCAGAGATCAAAACAGACCGATTTTCCCCTAACTGAAGAACGACAGGTCAAATGCTGAAAAAAAATCTGTTTTTTTGTTGTTGTTCGTTAAATGCATGCGAGCAAAGACTTCCCTCCATTTTGGTGTGTAAACAAATTACCCAACAGCGAATACTTCTGTGAGTTTAATAAAACCCTGATAAAAGTAAGGGACACATGCTTTGATGCATGAGTGGGAGTAATTTTCTATTACTTCATTCTCTGATGGATTAAAAACTAATCTCTGAATAAAAAAAACGTTTCTCTTTTATGTGTTGCATCCTTTAGATAAAAAAAATTGTAATTAGCAGAGTGGTTCCCTGAGAAAACTGGAAATCTGTACTGGCCTGGAAAAGTCTGATCGGTGCACCTCTAGTTACATTTATTTTATTTAATAACTGGTTTGAAAATATTCATGTGGCCTTTTCTGCCTCCTCCTTAATCAAGAATCAAAGCCTAATTAGTGGCTCCAACATGTCTAAATATTTAAGATATCTTCATACATGTTCATGACTCAATCTCTTTTAACAGATTTGATCAGGAAGCTGACAAAAAAAACTACTCATTGTCAATCTTAACAAGGTACCTTAGTAGAGAGCAGACCCTTGGCAGCCAGGGCGTCTTCCCCACAGCTGTTGGGAAAGCAGCGGTACTGGGCCTCCAGCACCGGGAATCTACTGGCCATGAACAGGCCACTGTTGAAGAACTTAAAAGCAGAACACCTGCAGGGCGGCTGGCAGGCGTACACGCCGACGTCATACAGTATGTGTCCAAACAATGGTTTAAGTTTATTGGTGAGCTTTTTGGCAGCTCTCTTATCAAACACCTCTTCCAGACACAGTATATCGATATTGGCTGGAAAGAAGGCCGACACCTCCCAGGGTTCCTCATCCAGCAGACGAGGACGCTTTGGGAGAAAAACACTTGGACTCCCATGATCTGACCGCCCCTGTTTGTTGGAGTTCTCATTATAATTCGGTTTGGAAGAGGATGGCTCAGTCAGCGGTTCCTGTGCATCATCAGAGGATGCAGAGCTTTCGGTTGGTTCTGAATGATGACCTCCTGGGGGTTGAGACTGTCCCTCCATGCCTCCATCTGTATCTGAGCATGGTCTGGGGATGATGCTGTCAGAAGGGCTTACAGGGCCACAGCTGCTGGGGGATTCCACAGTGATTATTACATGGGGTCGCCCGACACTCTCTGCGATACGTTGGCCAATCTCATGCGCCCTGTGCTGGGTGTGGCCCAGGTTGTTGAAGCGCGCCAGTCCGTCTGGTAGGAGACACAGATTGGCTGAGGCAAAGGTAAACGATGCCTTTCCCGTTTGCTCAAAGCCTCTGTTTGTCTCTTTCTCTGCTGAGGTCGGTCCCACTCTGTGGTAGGAAAACGGCCTGCGGCAGGCCTGAAGCGGCGCCCAGAGCAGAAATCCCAGGAAAGCCAAGGGGGCTGTGAGGAGGAAAAAAAGGAAGAAGGTAATAGAGCCGAAGAAGACCTGGAGGGGGTGAAGGTAACATTCTTGCTCCTGTCGCTCACTCCTCTCCTTTGTGGTGGACTTGCACACAGCAATAACGCGATCAAGATACCAGAAGCATGGCACAATTAATGCCCATCCTATGGCGTGGATACCGGAAACAAACTTATAGGGAAAAGGAGACGCCCTCAGAGCCATGGCTCTCCGCTGTCTCTAAACAAAAACAAGGTTGAACAGCATCTTCCACAGGTAAATCTCTATCCCCAGGGCTCCACTCGACTCTAAAACAGAAAAAAGGCTGTTATTGTGTGCTTTTTCCTGCCCACAGCTCCAACATTGGCACTAGAGTTGCCAGGAATGAATGGCTCTTTGACTGCATGCCCGTGCATGCAGTGGAAAATACAAAGACGCAACTCTACTTTGAGAATTACCTTGCCTTGCCTTAAATAAAAAGGCAAGTCTGCATGTGCTACAGTGACACATGTTGGTGTAAAGTGACCAAAACAATACTTCTGAATACATTTTACCACCACACTCCCTCCAAGCATGCTTATGCAATGAGTCATGGTTATAAAACTGTATAAAAAAGTGATGATCGCCTTCAAAAGCAGCACTCAATATAAACATGGTGGATCAGTTCAGGCATATTCTGCATAGTGTCTTATTTTGACCTGAGCACCACACCCTTGTTTGTATTCACACACGAAATCCACCATCTACAGCTGCTGGGTGAGACAGAGTTAAATAGATACTGCTCCAAACTTGCTCTGCAACATTTTGATTTAAAATTCAAATGATAATTCACGAGTAAAGCATTCAAGACTGGACGGACATTTTTCTTTAGCTGATCTTCCACTGAACCGTTTCACCTAAAACACGAATTCACAAATCAAAGCGCTGAAAAATAACACAACAACGTCGGACCTAGATTATAACACAGGGTTAATGAATTAACATGCTTTACACGTGGTTTATAACGCACCTGTCTCTATGAGGGACTGCGGCTAGCTTAACCCACGTAGCTGTCTTTAGATGCTTTGATCAGATGGTCTTACCTGCACAGGACAACCTCGGCAGTCCGTGTGATGGAGCCATTCATTTAAAAACACGTCTTGTGTACCTATGTCGTCATATCTGTTTTTGTGTGTCATATGCCCTCTGCAAACATGTAGGCTTCGAGGTAAAATCAGAAAATCCGACCCAGCAAAGCAGCACTTTGAAACGTAAACCCTTCCTGTCCCGGCTGATTTCAGGCCACGCCCCCATCGCTGTTGCCAGTCTCGTTTTGGGGGTTTTTTGTCCTGTAATTTTAATCTATTTATAAAATATGATTTCTATTTGTTTCTGATTTCTCTCTTTGCGCTGCATTCTAAATTGAATCTGTAATTCTCTGATGAAAAAAATGTGTCTAAACAGTCTATTTTTGGTGATTAACCTGTATAACCTGTATGAAAACTGCTCAGGTTCACTTTTTTAGCATCTAATTTGCACAGTTGCTCATCAAATATTAATCTAATAATTCATATATGATATGTACTTTCTTTCAAATCATTCAAAGTTACCACTCCACTTACACAAGTTAGGTTTTTTTTAAGGCAGAAATTAAAAAAAATTAACTTTTTAATGTTTTCAAGCAGAATTTCCTCGGACACAGTGACACAAATCTTCATTCTGACACCTCTGTAGTAATTTTATATATTTCTGCTTTCTTTCAAGACAAAGATTTACCTTCTTAGTTTTTAGTAGTTTTGGACTGGAGGGTGGCACAAAAGGTCTCCTAATGAAGAGGTTAAAGAGCAAAATGTTCCTTGTAGTATTTTATTTTATTTTTTGCAATAAAACTCAATAATTCAGGTCCAGTCTTGGCTCATTCTGCACTAAATCTATGTTTTCTAGGTGGTTGATATCTAAATAAAGACCAATTTTTAAAGGTATTTATTTGTTTTATTTTGCAATGTACCTTAATTCAAGTCCAATTTTGATTCATTCAACCTCAAATATATATTCTATATTTATAGAGGTAATTTTGTTTAGTTAGCAATGAACAACCTCAGTTCAAGTCTATTTGTGGTGCATTCTACACTGAATCCGTTTCCTGGTTTTATAACTAAAGAAATCAATTGTATTTATTAGTTTTTAATTAGCAGTGTGCCTTTTTTAATTCTAAATTATATCTATATTCTACAATGAGTATTTTTAACTATTTTTTTTTCTATTTTAATTTAATTTTTGCAGTTAACCATCTTAACTCAAGACAAATTGTCATTCATTCTAATTCAAATATTCATTCTCTATTTAACTGGCGTGAATTAATCTATTTACAGTGAACCACCTTAAATCAAGTCAACATCTAAAGCTATTTTTATTCCTAAAAGTGCAATCTGTCAGTTTTTGTCTTTTATTTGGTGAAACTTCTGGTAGGAATGCCAGAGCAGCTATTGCAGATGAAACCTAAGTCATGTGCCCAGTGGTGCACCTAAAGAGTCAAGCATTTATAATTTTAAAAATAAACAGAATTCTGATACCTGAATGTTACTGGGCATGTAGCAGCCTTATCTGGCGAGGAACTGCTGCAGATTCTGGTTGTTCTTGATTTTATTACAAGAGTAGCCAACAGCAATATCTTCCGATCATCGGCATGAAGGGGTTGAATCAATGCTGAAGCATTTCTTTCTTAACATTATTTCTAAGAGATATGTGTAAAATATATACCAAGATAAAAAACACTAATTTCCTAAAAAATTCCTAAAGACAAGTGTTGGTCTCATTCTGTTATTTAGCCATTGTCTTTTTTTATGCATGCTGCACTTTTCAGATTTGAATTTATTAAATCTTTTTAAAAGTCATTTTTCTTTCACTTTACAATCCTCCACCGTTTTGTGTTGAAATATCACATAAGATTCCCCCAAAACATCCTCCCCTTCTGTAGTGCATTTCATAAGAAACTCTTCAGTATTTTATGTCTCTCCATGCCTGGGTGCAACTTTACAAGCTAATCTGCTTGCAGGATGGCAGATGTATTTATTCTGCAAACTGAAATACACCAATACAATATTTCCTACATCCTATTTATTTCAGGAAGGTTTGAGTTCTCCAAGGTTGCGCTGATGACTACCATGCAAGGAGGGGCTTCTTGTCCTTAGCTGCCATGTAGCAGAGACAAGAGAGCACCAGCAGCAGGTCTTTCTGCAGTCTCCTTGGAGCGATGTTCTCTATGAGCTTCATCAGAAAATCTGGATCGTTGTATTCAGTCCCTTGGCTGCTGTGTTTACTCGGCCTCTCCTTCAGGATCCCATATGTATTGATAATAAACTCACAGAAAGGAGGGTGGAGAGCTGCTTTGTACTCAAGTTGGCTGAGCTCCTCCATGAGGTCTGTGTACCTCTTAGTGAGGTGGAGCTGATAGCCTTCATCCACCTTCCCTGTCAGAGGGTGTGTGCTCACCTGCAAGACAAGAAGGAAGATTTAGTACTTCTTGCCTGGTCTTTTAAGGAGACATTTTTTAGTCTGTGTTCAACATGTAGTAAAATAAGGAAGTTCTTGAGCCAAATGAAAACTTGAGTTTCCACTCTTAGCTGTACATGAGCTAAGCAAATCCCTTCCAAGCATATTTTGAATCGATACCCACAGATTTCCCACTGAGAAAGTTGTTACCTCAATGATCTTCTCTGGTATATTAAGGAGTGTGAACCCATAGAACCTCTGATGAGCCTGGAACACATAGGACAGAATCCTCCTATCCAACTGATAGGCAATCTCCCCAAACAGCCTTGGTGGACCTGAAAATGAATAAATTACTCCAAAAAAAAAACGCTCAAAAACATGTAATTCTCCTTAAAATCACTGTGAATGTGAGACCTATGACAGGAGGAGGAACATCAGCCTGGCTTTTCTGAAGCTCTGCTGCTTCTTCAGTATCTTTGAGCACCGAACTTTGAAGGAAAGACTTGAAGTTGACTGGAGACGATGTTCTGTGCTCCGGTTTGGATCTGGACTGCTGCAGATCTCTCTTGAACTGTCGCTCATCAAAGGTGTTTTGCCACAGGCCTGAGGGTTTAGTTCCTGGTGATGGTACATAAAATCTGTCATAGCATGGCAGACACGGATCACTGTGGTATAGCTACAAATACGATTTAACCACTTCCTTCAATTTTTCATAAACGATCTGAAAAAAGAAGACATTAGGGAAGACAAATAAAGAAAATGGCAATAGGTTTTTAAACAGGGTCATGGTTTGGGGGAAACGTTTTACCCCT
>JAHHUM010000791.1:20999-67898 GCA_036173005.1 Crenichthys baileyi
AAGATTAAAAAAAGGTTTTATACTGATCAAAAATTGATTATTTGTTTCCCAGGTTTGCTTTACATTTTTTAAAAATTTCAGATAATTTTCTTTTTAATAATTTGGGGGCCGGGAAAGTAAGACCCTATGAAGGGAAAAAAGTAATTATTGTGTGGGAGGAGCAAAATGGGTTTGAACCCTTGGGGGGTGGGTGTGTCGAGGTTGGGGGTGACTTTTCCTAAGGGATGAATGGGAGCCCAAACTGGCGCGGGTGGTTTGTATGTAGAGGAATTTGGGGGCGCCGGTGTTGGTCGTAAATTTTCTGTTTTTGCCCCCAAAATTTTTGTTGTATTGTTTGGGACCGGGTTTTTTGGTTTAGCCTGGGCATATGTGGCAGTTTTGTAAAAGAAGTATGGCAGTTAAAATTGGGAATTTAAATTTTTAAGGTTGCAACCTACAAAAAGCGGCCCGGAGAAGTTTTTCAAGCACGCGGCTTGGGCCCCCCCGGCCCCCGAATTCACCCGAGGGTTTAAACCCCGTGCGGGCCTCTACAAACATCGTAGGGTTTTCTTGCACCAAAAACCACATACAAGGCACTCCCAAGAAAAAAATAAAATAAATAAAGATGTTTATTTTGAAAAAAAGGGTAATCAGGAAATGTAACGGATGGGTTCCCCCCACTTTATGGAAAGAAGGGAAATAAATGGTGGAACAGGGAACTAAAAGATATTTTAAAATTTAAAAAGCAGGGGGTTTTAAAAACAGAAATGGGAAGGGGGGCTACTAAAATAGGCGTGGGGCAGGGAGCCAGGGGAAGAGGCATTCAGGATCCAGCCTTGCCCGAAATTCTTCAGGTATTGTTCAGTGTTACCTCGGAGCAATTAATGATTTTGGGGTCAGATCTTACGTTGGAGGGTGGAAAAAGGGACGCTTGTGGCTTGGTTTGGGGAAACGAAGAAGGGAGGAAGCTGGGCCCGCTAGATTGAATCTAAACCCAAATCAGAAAATAAAGGGAAAATAATCCTCAAGAGGTAGATAAAACCCTTTTACATCCAGAAAAAGGGTTTTTCCCAAAACTTAGTCGGGATTTGGGTTTACATGGGCCCCAAAGGGTTTAGGTTTGCTTTGCCTGCGAAAGGGCGTAGACCAAAAACCAAAAAACCCAAAAAAAAAGCCCTAGATTTTGAAACTTTTGGGTGGAGGGGTTTTTAATATTCCCCGAGGGCAAAACACTCTTGGGGATGAAATGCTGGCAGCCTCGCTTTTAAATACTCCCAAAGTAATCCCAGAAAAAGGGCGCACCGGTCACCCCGAAAACCAAAATCCAGCCTGTCTGAAAAAAACTGACACATGTAGCAAGAAAAAACACAAAAAAAAAAAAAAAACCCCGATGCTGGGCAATCGCAGGCCAGACAACTTCAAATTTCAGGAACCTGTAACATTTTGTGTCCACAGTTTTAACAAAATTTTTGGGTAACAGGGGGGACTGATATTGGACAAACTAAAAAAAATTAATAAAGGGGCCCGCTCTGCACACACCCATAAATCATTTAAAGGATTTTCAAGTTTTTTCGCCAAAAATCTGTGCAAAATTTTTTTGGGGGAAATCTTGTCCAAAAAATGAGGAATTCTTCAACATGCCCGGGGTGGCAAAATATATTTTAAACTTAAAAAAAAAATCCAGGGATATCTGAGTTGTAATGAAGCCTTATACTCTACCCCATTGCGCAAAGGGAGTAACGCCTGAAATGTTTTAACAAAAAACCCCACTTTATAGATCGGAAATCTCTCGCCCTTAGTGGTGCTGAGTAAATGTGGGAATTCAGTACTCTATGCTGATTTAAAAATGTTAAATTAATGTTAATGCGCTGGTTTTTTAACAGGTTGAGCAGGTATTCATGTTTAAGGTGCGCTGTACCCCTGAGACGTCAGAGTGTTTCCCGGGGTCCCCATCATCACCATGGCCGGGCCCTGGGGAGATGTAAAGGGAAAGAAGACTTTTTTGCAGTGTTTCTTTTTCCCCCCCGCTTCCTGAGCAGAGCCAGAGCGAAGCTGGTGTTGGCGTATTTTAAGGGGGTTGCTGCTGCCATTTTTCCTGCGGACAAAAAAAGGGCGAGACGGGAATTTTTTTTATATTAGCTTTTAAGAGTTTCATTCGCTTTTAAAACCAAAAATTCCACTGAAAAAGATAAAAATGAAAAAATCCTAAATTTAACTATTCTAATTTATGGGGATGCTGGTTTTAAGTTTAAAGCTCAATTAGAGCTGTTTTGTAAAACCATTTTTTCATTAAAGGCACTACCCCAAGAAAAACCCATTCTTTCTAGACAGCCTTTGAATGCATTTGTGACCACAGGGCTGATTATTTAAGGCACTTTATATGGGAGCGGTGATTTGTGCATTTCCCCAGCTTCAGGGGGTAAAAATCTGCTACCCGTTTTTTATCAGGTACTGGGGAAATTTTTACCCATTTCCCCCTTTTTTTGCTTCTTTCCCTGGCTCCAGTACATTTGGATTCATTTAAAACCCCCCCCCTTTTTTTTTTTTGTTTTTTTTTTAAGCTCTTAAAAGCTTGCCCTCCCTATTTGTCTGAGCTTTTTACTTTTTACACACCCTTCTTTTCCCTCGGTCAGTGACCAGATGTTTCTGAGGCCCCAAAAGAAAAGGCAAGCTCAGAGGGACATGCTTTTTCTGTAGCAGCTCCAAAAGTAGGGAATCCCTTCCTTGGGCAAAGACGGCCTCTTCCTTCTGTTTTTAAATCCTTCTTAGACCCATCTCTTTTTTTTGGTTTTTGGCACAATCTCAGGTTTTTTTACTTGTTTTTTAATTTAATTTTTTTTTTTTTATAACTGCTTTTATTTACCTTCTCTATTCTATGCTGTTTTTTCATTTTATGTTGTTATAGATTTGGTCCTGTGGGTTTTTAAAGGCTTTAATAAAAAAGTTGGTATGGTTTGGTATTTCTCCCGCAAAACGCAGAAAACCCTCAGAATTTTTTTTTTAAATGGACCCCAAATAATGGTTTAAAAGCCCGAAGACTTTTTGTAATCAACCCCTCGAGCAATAAAAAGATGTTCTTAAACGCAAAAAAAAAACTACTAAAAAACCAAAAAGATAACAGAGCTTTTTTAAACCCCAAAAATGAATGGAAAAAGCCAGTAAAATCTTGTAGGGAAAAACCAAAAAAACAAAGCTTTCCTAACAAATAAAACATTTTAACTGCCCGTCGATGCTTTTCCCCTTGTTTTTAAAAAAGATGGAGTACTGAAGGATGGATTGAAACCCGGGGGCCTTTTATCTCTGACACCCGAACGCCCGATACGCACAGAAAATAAACTGGCCTGGGTACCGAAACCAAAAGGGTAGGCGAAAAAAGGCTTTGGCCTGAGCTGATAAAAAGGTTTTTGATTACTACTTCTGCTAATATTAATAGTAACATGAAGCACAACAACTAAATAATTCTTAATTTCTATTGAAAACAAATACTGATAGCGATTTATGTAAATTGAAAGATGAGCAAAGCTGTAATATTCTTGCATTAAATGAGTTTTGATTGTTTACCATCACTGTTATGTTCTACAGGAAGCATAACAAAATGTAGCCAGAAAGCAAAACAACAACAACTATAACAATAACTGAGCATGTCAAACAGAAACGCAGTTTCCGTTCATCATGAGTCTGATCGTTAGGTAGGCTGCTGGAAAAAAACCCTCCCCCTTTTACAAAACCTAGAAAAATCATACTTCCCTTTGTTTTTTAAAGGGCAGATTTCCTTCGCCACATAACGTTGGATTTTTTCTCTCTGATTTGCTTGTGAGGGTAACAAAAAAGCTTTTCCTCTAGTTCGCAACCCTAAAACTGGGCTCAGAGAACGGGCCCCCCCCATGTTTTTGCTCTTGCGCGGGTTTACGTCAGAAGTGGGCGTTTCGTGATGGGGTCTCATTCGGACCAGCTGATTGTATTAAAAGTTTTAATACGTTCTTTTCAAATGCCAAAAAATGTTTTATTAGTAAAACATTCATTTGTGGTAACCCTCTATGCCATGACGTTTTATTATTTATATGAGCACAAAAATATTCATCCGACTTTTGATATAACAATCAATTAATCAATTAGATTAAGATTTATACAGGACTGATTAAAACAGTGTATTAGGTATGAGTGAAGGATTGGCGGGGCCCAGATACAGGGATCGGTTTTTTTTAACGGGGACCCTATTTTGGGGGCTGGAATTTCACCTTTCCCCCATTTGGATTATTCGCGCATCAGGCCATTGGAGTTAATTTGTGGGTTGAAAGACCTGTGGGACACCGGCTGACGCGCACGGATCCGCGCTTCATTCCCCTACCACAATCTTACTCCCGTAAAAAATTAAGGGTGGGAAAAATTCCCTCTTCAAAAATGGGGTACTAACAGTCGTGAAAAATGTTGCCCTTTATTTCCCAGTGAATCAGAGCAGCAGACATAAGGGAAACGGATTTTGGGCAGGGGGGCCCGCTTCCTCTGAAAAAAAGCAAATTTGGGGGGAAAGGGAGTGGTGAGTTGAAGGCAACACTTTTAGCTTCAAACTGGGAGTGCAGGAAAAACCCAAACACCCCGGGAAAACATCTTATCTGTGGGGGCTCCCCTTTTTTGTCCATTTTTTTTTATCCCCGCCCCGGGTTTTTTTTTTGCAGGAGCTATGCAAAAATCTGGGGGCCCTCATTCGACTGGGTTAGTGGGGGGGACCCGGGAGGAAACAATCCCACTGTTATTTTTCACAGGAAAAAACCCTAAACTCAAAGGGGGAAACGATTTTTTGCTCCCCCAGTTTATTTGACACTAGGAAAACTTTTTCCCTTTTCCCCCATGAAAACTATGTGCCCTTTGTACTTTTTCTGTGGTTTTATTGAACAAACCCTTAAAACATTTTACAGGATTTGACCCCAGAAAAAAATAACCATTTAAAAAATTAGAGAATACTCTTCCTCAGGCGTTTAGCTAAAGGGGCAAAAAAATTTTGAAATCAGGTTTTTTTGCTTGCCTTTTTTTTTCAGCAAACTCAATTGTCCCGAGAAAAAGGGGGCTCTCCAATCAGCTCCGACAGCCACCCAAAAAGGGTTTTTCCAGTTTGGGGTGTGGTTATTCATTGGGTGTTAAAAAACACACGTTTCTCCGTTTTGTTGCAAGGGGAAAACCCTTTGGGTTTCCAAAACCCCCGACAAAACAGTTCCTTTTTTCCCCGGGCCCCTTTTTTTTAAACCCACGGCTTTGGGTTTGGTTTTTTGGAGAAAACCAGGACCCGGACTAGGCGGTGAAGTACACGAATGCTTTTGCGGGCCCTCTTTGGACTTGGGTAAATTTCTACAACCCTAAAATTTTAAATGTCCCCCCACTGGTCCACCATAAAATTCAAAAAAAGCTAACAAAAGTAAAACACAAAAAATAAAGGTAAATTAAAAAACAATAAAATTAATTAAAAAAAAACAATGGAAAAAAAAACTGCTTTGTGTTTTCGGGTTCCCAAGGGCACAGGTGACGCTGAAAAATCGAGCTATCGGCTGGGAAATTTGGAAACCCCCTATGGTGGAAAGAGTGACTTTTTACACATTTTAACCCTAGGGTTTTTTACATTTTTTTAGCAGGGACACTGGGAGAAAAAGGGCCCGGGAAATTTTGCAACTTGAAAAACTCAGAACAAAATTTTAGAGTTGCAATTATACTTATTTTAAGACATGCTGTGGGGAAATTTTTTTTTTTTAGGAGGGTGATTTTTTTTTCAATTGAGTATTTTGCAACAAAAAAAAACAAAATTTTTAAAAAAAAATTTACCCCTGGCATGGGTGTTTTTTAATAAAAACCCATGTTTTTTGCAACTTTAATTGTACCCGAAAGGTTCCCGGCTTTGCAGCTTTAAAAAAAAACATAAACAATTTCTCCCCCCCATCTCATCACTATTAGATTCAAAAGCTTGGGGACTTGGCCCATTTCCCTTTTGGGGGGACATGGGGCCCAAGACAATCACTTTTAATAAGCCCAAAAAATTTTTCAAAAACCCCCGGTAATTTTGGAATTTTAAAATTTTTTTAGTTCAAACCAAAAATTTGTTTTTTGAAGGAAAGGGATTGGGGTCTCTTTAAAAAACCCCCCAAGCAAACTAAAAATGATTTTTTAAAAATTTTTAAAATTTTTTCTATTTATAACTGTGGGCCATGCAATTTTTCACTGGGGGAATTTTTTTACATTGATGTTTTGGGGATGAAAATCCAAAAAGTTTGAGGTTGTAAGGCCCCCTGGCCATCACCCTAATCTGTAGCTCCCATCCCAGATTTAAATCAAAATTTTTCTTTTTTTTGTTAACTGGATGTTAATATTTTCTTTGAGTCGCAGGGAAAAAAAGTCCCGGGAAAAAAATTAAAAGGTTTAAAATACATCTTTAAAAGTGCTTTGGGGGTATTGGGAAAATCTTTGGCTTAGTTTTTTACAAAAGTTGACCCACTTTTTTTTCTGCCCCCATATCTCCATTTTTCCCTTTTTAAAAATAAAAAACATATTAAAAATAATTAACTATATAAATAATTTAAAAAATAATAATTTAAATAATTTAACATCAAAGTACATTAATTTTTTCAGCAGTTTGGGGAAAAACTTGTTTCTTGCCTTTTAAAAAAAAAGCCCAAATTTTAAACCCTTTTACATTGGGTTTTAATCTTTTTTTTAGAAAACCCGGGAATTTAAAACTTCTTAAAACAGTGGGAAAAAAAACTCATGTGTTCACCCCCCCTGGCCCAAAAAAACCCTCCTTGACGGGGCACATTTTTCCAAAATCTTAATCTAAATTTACAAGTCTGCATGCAAATTTTAATAAATAAACTATATGAGACAGCAGTTTTTGCAAGTCCAAAATTTTATTTTGTCATTTAAAATCCAGAAAAGCTTCATGCACAGTATCACTTTTTTTTGGTTTTGGGAATCAAGTGGTAAACGATTATTTATTCTAATATTTTGTGAAGATAAAGTGCAAATAATGTTGCAACCATGGGGTTAAGTTCTGTTTATGCTGCCAGTTGATGAAAAGCCAATTCCTTAAAAAAGGACACATAATATAAACTAGCTGCAGCAAATAGGGCTATGCAGGTATTACAAACATGGACAAATACAACCTGCAAAGGATAATGTTGGGTTAAACAGTGTGAGAAACTGACATTTTAGCAAGGCACATAAAAGGAGGAAACAATCCAACTTGTATGCACCAGTGTTAAATTTACAGGATGGAAACCAGAGGAGGGATTAGCAAGAGGGAGCTCTGAACCAACTCTGCTCCCTCGGTCCAATCAATTTCACTGCTGTTTTAACTGTGTTGTAACCTCCCTCCTGATCAGGAACGTTGCTCTAAAAGACCGGTGCTCATACGGGTGAGCAATAGCGACCAGCGAAGAGAACGGTCATGGAGGGGTTGTGTCTGATGAAGAAGAGGAAAGGATGGTCTGCGATGAAGGTGGCAGGAATCCTGGCGCATCGCAGCATCATGACAGCGGCGGTGGCAGCAGCAGCCTCAGTTCCCTCCTCGTTGACTTCCACAAAGGCCTTGTGGTAAATCTCTGACACAAACAGGTCATTGGCAGGAGACATGCCTGTAAGAGCAGAGAGGGACAGAAACGTTTAGATGATACCAGACTAATACAGGGAGTCGGAAAAAACATGAGATGCTGGATCATGTGTGAGTGGAAGATCTAGAACCGTTTCCCACCGGAAAAGTCACTATTTCCTTGGTCGAAGGCGTCCACCATACCCATGCTCATCAGGATGTTCTTCATGTCATAGCTTTCCTCTATCTTGAACCGAGGCAGGTGCACCAGGACCATGACCTCATTCATCATGTCTGGACGGGTCCATTCCATGAAGTTGTCATACGTCAACTCCTGCTCCAGCTGAGTTTGGACACAAATTGGTTAATTCTTTGTGCTCTTTTTGTAGGTCTGGGTTTGGGTTCGGATGCCAAAGTCATACCTTCTCCAGACCAGTTGTAGCCTCCATGCCAGAGGGTAAAAAGACGAGCATGCTCAGCTCCTTCCCTTTGTACGGAATCTCCAAGATCTGTAAAACAGGGGATTTAAAATATTATAGTAAAACACCAGAAGTAAAGGGGTGTCCCAGCTGATCTCAACTCCTATTTTAACTTAAGTATTAATGTATTATAACCCCTATTCAGTATTTAGTTATAGATAACTAACTTACTAGTTCTTAGTAAACTGTCTTTGATATCCTTGGATCTGTATACAATACCTTTCAATATGTCTACCACTTGAGCATTTTTAAATTTCTGACATTAGAACCTCAAACTGTAATTTTTTGGATTGACAACAGACAACAGATCAACAACACCCTGTCCGGGCTGAAGAAAAGCATCACCACAGCATGATACTGCCACCACAATATTTCCCAGTGAGGGTTTATGCTTAATAAAGAGCATTGTTAGCTTTCTGCCACATGTAGCGTTTTTGTTTGGTCTCATCTGACCAGGGCTTCTTCCACGTTTGCCATTTCTCTTGCATAAATCGCTGCAAATAGGACTTCTGCTGGGTTGGCTCTCATTCAAAAGTGGCTATGTTCTGACCACTTTGCACAAAGTTGCCTTGCCCCACCTGAGCTGTGACTCTCATCAGTTACCTGGCAGTTGACTTCAGAGATGAAGTTTAGGGGAAACACTGACTCTCGGTACATCATCTTCACCGGCTTTGTGTCCCAGAACCCGGTGGTGGACACCGGCAGTAAGGGATGCTGTCAAGCTGAGTCCTATCGGCTGTGGTTGGCTTGTGGGACTCCTGAGGCGGCTGACGGGTACTGTGACGCCAAGCGTGCTCCGGCCCGGGCTGTGGCAGAGGCAAAAACCCGGGCCTGGGAGGAGTTCGGTGAGGCCATGGAGAAGGACTACCGGTCGGCCTCGAAGCGATTCTGGCAAACCGTCCGGCGCCTCAGGAGGGGGAAGCAGTGCTTCGCCAACACTGTTTATAGTGGGGGTGGAAGGCTGCTGACCTCGACTGGGGACATTATCGGGCGGTGGAAGGAGTACTTCGAGGATCTCCTCAATCCTGCCATCATGCATTCCCTGGTGGAAACAGAGGCTGGGGACTCGGGGTTGGACTCTTTCATCACCCAGGCTGAAGTCACCGAGGTGGTTAAAAAGCGGTGCCAAGGCTTCGGGGGTGGATGAGATCCGCCCTGAGTACCTCAAATCTCTGGATGTTGTGGGGCTGTCATGGTTGACACGCCTCTTCAACATTGCATGGCGGTCGGGGACAGTGGCTCTGGACTGGCAGACCGGGGTGGTGGTCCCCCTTCATAAGAAGTGGGACCGGAGGGTGTGTTCCAACTACAGGGGGATCACACTCCTCAGCCTCCCTGGTAAGGCCTACGCCAGGGTAATGGAGAGGAGAGTCCGGCTGATAGTCGAACCTCGGCTTCAGGAGGAGCAGTGTGGTTTTCGTCCCGGCCGTGGAACACTGGACCAGCTCTATACCCTCTACAGGGTACTCGAGGACTCATGGGAGTTTGCCCAACCGGTTCACATGTGTTTTGTGGACCTGGAGAAGGCATTCGACTGTGTCCCTCGTGATGCCTTGTGGGGGGTGCTCCAGGAGTATGGAATCGGGGGCCCTTTATTAGGGGCCATCCGGTCCCTGTACAAGCGGAGCAGGAGTTTGGTCCGCATTGCCGGCACTAAGTCGGACCTGTTCCCGGTGCATGTTGGACTCCGGCAGGGCTGCCCTTTGTCACCGGTCCTGTTCATAACTTTTATGGACAGGATTTCTAGACGCAGCCAAGGGCCGGAGGGGGTCTGGTTTGGAGACCAGTGGATTTCGTCTCTTCTTTTTGCAGATGACGTGGTCCTGCTGGCCCCCTCTAGCCAAGACCTACAGCATGTGCTGGGGCGGTTCGCAGCCGACTGTGAAGCGTCTGGGATGAAGATCAGCTCCTCCAAGTCAGAGGCCATGGTACTCAACGGAAAAGGGTGGCTTGTCCTCTTCAGGTTGGAGGGGAGTTCCTGCCTCAAGACAGTGGTCTAAAACCAGGTGTTTCAGTTTCATTGTCCAACCCCTGTATAGGCCTGCTCTGCACACACTCATAATCATTTAATGGTTTATTCAAGTTTATTTCGCCAAACATCTGTGTCAATTATTTTGGGAGAATCTTGTGCCAAGCACTGCAGGACCTTCAACAACATGCTGGAGTGGCATGTATATTGAATCTTAAATAAAAAAATCCAGGTATATCGTGAGTAGTAACTGAAGCCTTATACTATCTACCATCTATTGCAGCAAGGTAGTAACGCCTGATAATGTTTTAACTGAACCTCACTTCATAGATTCTGGACTATCTGCTCTGCCTTAGTGGTGCTGAGTAAATGTGGGGAATTCAGTCACTACTATGCTGATTAAAAATGTTAAATTAATGTTAATGCGTTGGTTTAAACAGGTTGAGCAGGTTTTCATGTTAAGGTGCGCTGTACCTCTGACATCTGTGCAGATGTGTTGCCTCTGGTTCCCAGAATCACCATGGCCAGGGCTGAGGAGATGCTGAAAGGAGAGAAGAAGACGTTTGCAGTGTTGTCGTTGTCCCCCAGCTTCCTGAGCAGAGCCAGAGCAAAGCTGGTGTTGGCTGTAGTCAGAGGGGTTGCTGCTGCCATCTTTCCTGCAGGACAATAAAAGGACAGGACGGAAGTTTTTTTATAATAGCATTAAGAGTTTCATTCTGCTTTCAAACCAAATTCCACTGAAAAATGATCAAATGACAAATCCATCAATTAACTGGTTCTATTTATATGGATGCTGGTCTTAAGCTTGAAGCTCACATTAGAGCTGTTGTAAAATCCAGCTTTTTCACTTAAGGCAGCTAGCCAAAGACAAACCCATTCTTTCTAGACAGCACTTTGAATGCATTTGTGACCACACGGCTAGATTACTGTAATGCACTTTATATAGGAACTGGTGATTCGTGCATTTCCCAGCTTCAGAGGGTACAAAATGCTGCTACACGTCTTTTATCAGGTACTCGGAAATTTGACCACATTTCCCCTGTTTTAGCTTCTTTACACCGGCTGCCAGTACATTTTAGGATTAATTTTAAAATCCTTTTATTTGCTTTTAGAGCTCTTAAAAGCCTTGCCCCTGCCTATTTGTCTGAGCTGTTACATCTTTACACACCCTTCCGTTCCCTCAGGTCAGCTGACCAGATGTTTCTGAGGCTGCCAAAGACAAAGCGCAAGCTCAGAGAGGACCATGCTTTTTCTGTAGCAGCTCCAAAGCTATGGAATGACCTTCCTTTGGGCAGAAGACAGGCCTCTTCACTTGCTGTTTTTAAATCACTTCTTAAGACCCATCTCTTTTCTTTGGCTTTTGGCACAATCTCAGATGTTTGACTTTGTTTTAATGCGTTTATATTTTAATTATTTTATTACTGCTTCTATATTTCACCTTCTCTATTCTATGACTGTATTGCATTTTATGATTGTGTATAGCACTTTGGTCCTGTGGGTGTTTAAAGTGCTTTATAAATAAAGTTGGTATGGTATGGTATTTCTACCGCGCAACGCAGATAATCCTCAGACATTTGTTTTAAATGGACACCAATAAATGGATTAAGCCCAGAAGACTCTTTTGTGAATCAACCACTCGAGCAATATGAAGATAGTTCTTAAACTGCAAAAAACAACTACTAATAAACTAAAAACTATCAGAGCATTTTTAAACTCCAACAATGAATGAGTAAAAGCGCAGTAAAATCGTTGCGAAGTTTTACTCCAGCAATAGTGGATGTTTCGTAAACAACGAAAAACAAAGCTCCTCATAGACTAAATGACACATATTATACTGACCGTCAGATGCTCTTCCTATGTTCCTCACAAAGATTGAGTCAGATGAAGGATGTAGATTGAAACACCGGGGCTTTTATCTCTGACAAGCCGACACGCCCACAATAAACACAAAAAAATAAACTTCCGCAAATGGCCTGGGCAGTTTATGACGCACTGCGGATCTGGACGTGGAAGCAAAAAAGAAAAGAAAAAAAGAAAACAAGTAATAATTTTGACGGATTTGGAAGATTTTTCTTGAATATAATCTGAATTTTGATAACAATATCGAGCAGATAGATGCTAAGAGATTATTTAATTTTGGAAGTGGCGGTAAGAGGCATAAACTGGTATGTGAATGGTTCAGAATGGACACACAGGAGGACAATATGGACTTTGATGAATGGACGCCAAGTAGAGGGAGAGGACGGGGAAGAGGTAAAGCAGAAGGAGGAAAGATGTTAGACAGCCAAAGGAGTAAAAGAGAGCTGGAAGAAAACAGTTCTGAAGAAGAGAGAGTAGGTAGGAGGAAAATTGAAAGGGAAGAATGTAAAATAATATTAAAGATAAAAAATATAGTAGAAAAAGAGAACCTGAGTCCTATTTCACTATCTAGGGGGAAAAAAAGCTAGGAGAAGTTGAAATGGTGAAGGTATTGAGAGATGGAAATATACTGGTGTTGTGTAAAACCGAAGAATAAAGAAGAAAAGCTTTACAAGTTGAAAACATTTGCAAGCAAACAGTGACAGAGAGGAAGATTATAGGAGAAAATAAAATCATTCGGGGGGTAATTTATGGCATTCCTTTTGGAGGAAGATATAGACAAATAAAACAAAAAAGCATTGTTGGTGCAAAGGTAAAAAATCTCAAAGTGACTGACAAATGTAAACGGAGAAAGAGTAGGAAGCCAGTCAATTTTAATTGACTTTGAAGAAACAGTGTTGCCACAAAATGTCAAAATAGGATATCTGAGTTTTCCTGTGAGGCCTTTCATTCCCCCACCACTAAGATGTTATAAATTTCAGAGATATGGCCACATTGTAGCTCTATGCAAAGGTAAACAAAGATGTCCAACGTGTGGAGAAGACCATCGAATTGAAGATTGTGGGGATGAAGTGCGAAAAATGTTGCAATTGTGGAGGGCAACACAGAGTTACATTCGGGGGATGTGAGGTAAGGAAAAAAGCAAAAGAAATTCAACAAATTAAAATGATTAAAAAATAAGCTATGCTGAAGCAGTCAAAAATGTACAGAATGAAAGAACAAGGTATACAGGTCAAATTAGGATTCCAGTTTATCAACAAAGAAAAGTAGAATCAGAGGAAAATGTCACAATGTGATGATGAAAAACTGATATTTATAGCTTATTTGTAACTGCACTGAACAGGCTAAACACAAAACAGAAAATATTAAAATAATAGTCAGAGCAGCAGGAAAGCTCTTAGGGTTGAAAGAAGGATCCTGGGAATACATTAATAAAAGGTTGGAAACAGATGGGATGCAAGGAGGAACCCCAGCTGATAGAAACACATGATAATATTACAGTGGAATGCAAGAAGCTTAATGGCTAATGGACAGGAATTTAAAGGGTATATAGATGGAATTGATGAAAAACCAGAAATAATATGTATACAGGAGACATGGTTAAAGCCAAACCGAGATTTTGTGTTTAAAGGGTATAATAGTATCAGAAGGGATAGACAAAAGGGAAGTGGAGGAGGATGTGGAATATTTATAAAAAGGAATACAATATCAGATATTAAGAAAAAGTTAAGGGTTAGAATACATAGTTGAAATTTATGGTAAAAAAGAAAAATGTAAGATAATACATTTTTATAATCCATGTAAAACATCACTCTAGTTGATAGATGAATTAATGGGGTATTTAGAAGATAAAGTAATCTGGTTTGAAGATTATAATGCTTCTAATACTTGCTTACACTGCACAAGTAATATACCAGACAATTACATCCATGCACTATGGCTATGTACACCCGTCCAGAGGTTCTGGTGCCTGATATGTGAAGACTTATCAAAGTGTCTGAAATGTAATATTTCACCTTCCCCTTCAATTTGCTTGTTGGGAAACTTAGATGATGTCACCATAGAGACAAATTCAGTTCACTTGGTCTTCACTGCCTTATGCATCGCTAAGAAAACTATCCTCATGAACTGGAAAAATAAAAACCTTCTTAATATCAATCAGTATAGAGATTTTCTATTAGATTATATAAGCCTTGAGACAGCCTCTGCCTCCACGTCAGATCGATCTCTCTGGGCTCCTTTAATCGGCTCCATCACCTAGTGGAGGTGGGCGCCCCTTTGCTTCGTCCTGTGGGGCGTTGTGGCGGATTCGGGGGGTGTCTGGGTTGGGGCATTTTGGGTGTCCCTGGGAGGGGATCGCTGGGGGTCTGGCGCTGGGGGCTGTGGTCCTGGCCGGGGTGGGGTTTTGGTGTCTCTCGGGGGAGACATCTGGTAGCTGCATGCGGTGCTCTCGGGGTGCCTGCGCCGACGGACATAGGTCACTGGCCTGGTGGTCGTGCTCCCCCTGGGTGGGTCTGGGGTGGGCTTGGGGGCTCGGGGTGCCCGGGGGTGTCGCCCCCTGGGCGGGGGTCTGGCTGGGCCTTGGGGGTCTTGGGTCCTGGCCGGTATGTCGCCGGGGTTTTGGGCTGGTGCATACCCGGACACCCAGCCCTGGCTTGGGGGCCTTTGGTGCATCGGCGGGCATAAGGGCCTCCGAAACTGGCGCGTAGGTCCCATCTCATGGCAGGTGCTCTTTCCTTCAAGGAGCACATTCTGCTGGTGGGGCGGAGGATCTGCGGGAGGGGTGGGGCGGGTTCAACCTGGGTGTCCAATGTCTTACGTGCTCTGGGAGTTTTGAATGTTGGGGTGGGTGTAGGTTTCCTTCTGGGTGGGGATGGGTGGTTGGCCTTGGATGGGTGTCAGCGTTGTTTGGTCCTGGGTGGTTCTGGCTCGATTTCTGGTTCCTTGCCTACGGTTCCGGTTGCTGATGCTGGTCCCTTTTCTGTCTGGGGGAGGGGTTCGGAGGGGTCCGCATGGTTCAGGTGAGCGGGCGGGCCGGGGTTGGTCTGGGGTGGACCGGTCTTGGCTTCCGGATGGGTTTGGTTTTGGCTCTGTGGGCTCTCTTGCCTTTGTGGCCTCGGGGTGGGCCTCCTTGCGGGGCTGCTTCTGGCAGGGGTATGGGTGTCGGGCATGTTCTGGGACCTGGATGCTGCGGATCTTCTTTTCGTGGGGATGCGCTTTCACGGGGGACTTTGTTTTTGGGGGGCTGGTGGGGGTGCACTCGCGCAGTGTGAATTTTGTGTACAGCTTTTGCTCTGGGTGCTCTTTGCTGCATTCCGTCCTCCGCTGTATTGTGTGCTGTGGTGTTGGGGCGGTGGTCCTGTGCGTGGCGGCTCTGACCTCCGGGCGTGGTGCGGCCGGGCGGGCGTCGCTGGGCTCTGCGCTTGCGTTGGGCTTCTGGGCCTCGTACTGGGGTGGGGTTTGCCATTTGCTGGATGTTTCCTGGTGGGTTCTGTGTGCTCGGGGTTAGCGGTCTTCGCCATGCCCCTATGAGTGCACAGAAGGATGTGTGGTGATGCTGTGGCGCTGGCTTGGGGGGATCTGCGGTCCGGCTCGGCTCTATTGTTTCTGCTTGGCCAACCTGGATGTTGGTGGGTCTGCGTCTCTGGATGGGGGTGTGGCCTCCTTGCTGCGTGCGCTGTGGCACCCTTCGGCTTGCTGGGCCGGTGTCTTTCCCTTGGGCATGGTAGTGGGTGGGGTGGTCCATCATGGGGTCTGCTTGACTGCCCGGCTGGCCCGGTGGTCTCAGTTCGCCTGACTATGGGGGGGGGAGTGCAGACCCTCTTCCCCACCGTTCTTTTTAAACGCACACTACAACAACACGCATCAACACCACATTTGAGCTGGCGGAGGCAGGCTTGGGGTCCTTTCACAGTGGACTGAAGTTGCTACTCTGTGCTCGGAGGCCAGGAGAGGGAGTGGGCCCTCTAGTCGGGTCTGGGCTGGGTTTGGGGGTCAGGTCTTGGGGACTGTCTGCTGCTGGGGCTGGCGTTTCGGCTCTCTCTCTCGGGATCGCTTGGGTTCCCTTGGATCTCGGCCCCTGGCTTTGGGCCCTGGTCTGCCGGCTGGGGGGGTGCCGGGCTCCGGTAGGGGGGACTTAGCCGGCATTGATTGGGATGTGGCCCCGCTCAGATGGAGGGGCTGGCCGGCTGGACTACTTGGTGGGCCGTGGTGCGCCATGCGGGGGTGCGGGTGGCCGGCGGGCTGGGGCACTCCCGGGGTTCGGGGGTGGGGTTGGCCGGGTGCCCGGAAACTGGTGCGGCCGTGGCCTTCTTCCACTGCTTCTGTGGTTCTGGCCCGTGGTTGGGGCGCCGGAGCGCCTCTTGTGACTGCACCGGGGCGGCTGGTGGGCTGTGTTTGGTTTGGAGCGGTTGGCCTGCATGGCCCAGGTACCCGGCTAGTGCATGTATCCCTCTCGTGGGGGCATCGGGGCGGTGGGTGGGGGGTGTCGTGGAGGGGCTGCAGCCGGTGGGGTGGAGGGGTTGTATCCACTTTTGGGATATGGAGTCGACAGCGTTTGGATCGGCTGGGTGGCGATGGTGGAGCTGAGCTGGATAGTGTTTCTCCCTGGGCAGTTGCAGTGGCAGGAATGTTGGCAGGAATGTTTTTTTTGTGGCTGAGTGGGGCATTGTGGGGGCGTGGTGGGGACACTGACCCCGGGGATCGGGTGGGTGAGTCTGTCCCGTCATGCTGCGGGGTCGGGGGTCCTGTTGTGGGTGCGGTGCTCGGCGGGGTCTGCCCTGTTGCGCCAGTGGGCGGGGGTGGTGTTGCGCGGGGCCCTTGCCTTGCTGTTGCGGCGCACTGTGTGGTGGGGAAGCGGGATGCGGCGGGGGTGCTCAGAGCGAGGCTGTATGTAGAGGTTGCGCTGGGTGGGTGTGACCTCATCGGCCTCTCGGCTATAGAATTTCACCTGTGGGGGTGTGCCCCTGTGGGGGGGGGGGATTCGTGGCGTTTGGTTCGGGGACGTGTGTTCGATATCGGTGTCCCTGTTGGGGTGGCCCTGTGGCGAGGTTCATGTTGGGTTCACTGGGGGTGGGAGACTCATGGGGTCGGGATCGGAGCTCGTTGGGGGGTCGGGACTGCTCCGTCCTGGGGCGGCTCTGGTTGGCGGGCTGGCTTGGGCCATGTGGACCCCTCTTTGTACATAGCCCCCTCTCCGGGGTGGATGGGGGTTGGTGGGGACTGGTTTCTGGGCGGGGCCGGGCCGAGACCACCCGGGTCTGGGCCTGTCTGCTTGTCTCTGCCCCGGAGGAAAGGGGACCACCTCCTTGGTCCGTAGGCTGGTTGCCCTAGGGGCTGCCGCGCCCGGACCTTGGAGTATAAAGGTATGCATGGGGAGTGTGAGTGAGTGTAGGACGTCCATTGTTGTTTGTCTTTACGTTGGGAGCGAGTGATTTTATGTGTGTGGATGAGGGTGGGAGTGGGTGACTGTGACTGTGAGTGCCTGTTTTTTATGTGACAGGTTGGGTCTTGGACTGCTCCCTCTCCTGGATCAGCTTAGGCCCCCCCCAATATTATGGGGGGCCTATTTCCTCCCCGCCACCCTGCCTGCCGGTGGTTGGAGTCTCTGCCCGCTGGTGTACTTGTGGTTCTCGGTGTCCGGGGCTGGATGCTTCGGTGTGTGCTGGCTTACTCCCGGTGGCTGCCTGCCGGGGGGCCTAAACCCCTGG
Source organism: Crenichthys baileyi (assembly GCA_036173005.1). Classification (NCBI taxonomy): domain Eukaryota; kingdom Metazoa; phylum Chordata; class Actinopteri; order Cyprinodontiformes; family Goodeidae; genus Crenichthys; species Crenichthys baileyi. Next base: position 38,562 of record JAHHUM010000791.1, read on the forward strand.
GCTCTGTCGGGCCTCTGTCTTGGGGGTGGCGTGTCCCGGGGTCTTGGGTCTCTGGGTCCATGGCTGGATCTGCTCGGGAGTGGACGGCTGCCGGCGGGGCCTGTGGGCTCGTCGCTGCGGTTCCCTGGGGCTTCTGCACTGTCGCTGCTGGGTGGCTCCCCTGGGACTCTCCCCTGCTCTTCTCTGGGGGGGTTGCGGTAGTCCCGGCGGTGGTTATCCTGGGGTTTCTGTGCTTTGGGGGGCCTTTGGATGTCTGTTGCTCGGATCTCCTCAGTGTCCGCCCGGGGACCACGGGGCAGGTCGGTAGGTCCTCACACTCGCTATTGCATATTTCTGTGGAGAAACCTTGCATACAAAGCAGATCCACACAGGTGTTGATAGATACACAGATGATCTATATTGGGTTGCACTTCTCACCAAGTAAATTTTACATTCATAAATACCGTGTGTTATTTTGCGTATAAGCAAGCAGGGTGTAATCTTTTATTCTATTCATCCTTCTTTCTCTCCTCCACTCTCTCCTCCTTTTTCCTCTCTTTCCCTTTTGCCCCATCTCTCTCTTTGTCAAGCTTCTGTTTTCCTTTTCATTTCAGTCTCCGTGTCCGTAACAATTGAAATATTCCCAAAGAAGTTCATAATAAAGTTTCTTTTATAAATATCAAGCAGAGCCTTAAAGCAATAGCTGTGATGCTCCGCTTGTGAAAGTAAATCTGTTGGCATTTCTTGGCACTCAGACAACAATTCTGAGCGCTACTCTGCTGGACAGGACACGGTAAAAAAAAAAATATATATATAATGCTAACAGCACATTATAGGAAAAATGTAATGATAAAAATTGACAAATTATTGAAGAAAGAGAAATGAAAAATTTGGTATGTATAAATGATGGAAGAGGAACAAGAATTAATGTAAAAACGGGTACAGAGTCTGTGATTGATTTAACAATTGCATCAAATTTGTTTAGCTAATAATTGTGAGTGGGATATTGACAAAGATACAACAGTAAGCAGTGATCATTACCCCATTAAAACACAAATATTAATAACAGGAATACAGGATTATATAAAGTTGGAACTTTAATAAGGCTGATTAGGAAAAAATTTTAATATTTAAGTCAAAAGAAATAGGAAGAAATAAAAGTGTCGATTGATGTAAATAGTTTAAATATAAATATCTGTAAAACAATCTTACAAGCTGCAGAAGAGTCAATAAAAAAAAAGGAGGAAGACAGAACGATAAAAAAAAAAATATTGTGCCATGGTGGAGAAAAGAATGTAATGCGTCTTTTTGTTTGTTGCCGATTTGACCCACATGCAGAAAACACTCAAAGATTATAATGTTTAAAGTGTTTATTTTATCACAGGATTGTGTTAGGCGCGGTCCGGGACTGGAACTCCTCGGCTGCATGGAGAGGTAACAGGTAAGTGGTGGAATGTAACTGTAGGATTTGCTGTGTAATGTATTACAGTTGTAGGTGTGGATGGCTCACTGGAGGAGATTTGGTTCAGGTGTTGCGTCGATTTGCATTTCCCCATCACATACGGTTTCCCCAGCGTATGCTCGCCGCTCACGCGGCAAAAAAGGTGCATGCTTGTTCAGTGCTCGTAACCAGCGCGCCGTGCGTGCGCCGCAGGAGATCTACGGACACCGTGAAAGCTCAAACGTGTTTCGGCGAAGCTGTCCAATTTTTTTGATAGATAGATGTACAGTAAAGACCAAAGTTTGGACACACCTTATCATTCAAAGAGTTTTTTTTATTTTCATGACTATGAATATTGTAGATTCACACTGAAGGCATCAAAACTATGAATTAACACATGTGGCATTATATACTGAATAAAAAAGTGTGAAACAACTGAAAATATGCCTTATATTCTAGGCTCTTCGAAGTAGCCACCTTTTGCTTTGATTACTGCTTCACACACTCTTGGCATTCTGTTGATGAGCTTCAAGAGGTAGTCACCTGAAATGATTTTCCAACAGTCTTGAAGGAGTTTCCAGAGATGCTTAGCACTTGTTGGCCCTTTTGCCTTCACTCTGCGGTCCAGCTCACCCCAAACCATCTCGACTGGGTTCAGGTCCGGTGACTGTGGAAGCCAGGTCATCTGGCGCAGCACCCCATCACTCTCCTTCTTGGTCAAATAGCCCTTACACAGCCTGGAGGTGTGTTTGGGGTCATTGTCCTGTTGAAAAATAAGTGATGGTCCAACGAAAAGCAAACCGGATGGAATAGCAAGATGCTGTGGTAGCCATGCTGGTTCAGTATGCCTTCAATTTTGAATAAATCCCCAACAGTGTCACCAGCCAAAGCACCCCCACACCATCACACCTCCTCCATGCTTCACGGTGGGAAACCAGGCATGTAGAGTCCAATCCATTCACCTTTTTCTTCTGCCACCGCACAAAAACACGGTGGTTGGAACCAAAGATCTCAAACTTGGACTCATCAGACCAAAGCAGAGATTTCCACTGGTCTAATGTCCATTCCTTGTGTTCTTTAGCCCAAACAAGTCTCTTCTGCTTGTTGCCTGTCCTCAGCAGTGGTTTCCTAATGTTATTTTACCATGAAGGCCTGATTCACACAGTCTCCTCTTAACAGTTGTTCTAGAGATGTGTCTGCTGCTAGAACTCTGTGTGGCATTGACCTGTTCTCTAATCTGAGCTTTTCTTTTTTTTTTTTTTTGGATGCTGTTAACCTGCGATTTCTGAGGCTGGTGACTAGGATGAACTTATCGTCCGCAGCGAGGGGGGGGACTCTTGGTCTTACCTTTCCTGAGGCGGTCCTCATGTGAGCCAGTTTCTTTGTAGCGCTTGATGGTTTTTGCGACGGCACTTGGGGACACTTTCGGCCGTGTTTCCCATTGTTCGGACTGACCGACCATTTATTAAAGTAATGATGGCCACTCGTTTTCTTTACTTAGCTGCTTTTTTCTTGCCTGGACACAAATTCTAACAGTCTATTCAGTAGGACTATCAGCTGTGTACGGATCCACCTCCTGCACAAAACAACTGATGGTCCCAACCCCATTTATAAGGCTTGGAAATCCCACTTATAAACCTGACAGGGCACACCTGTGAAGTAGAAAACCATTTCAGGTGACTACCTCTGAAGACTCATCAACAGAATGCCAAGAGTGGGGTGTGAAGCAGTAATCAAAGCCAAAGGTGGCTACTTTGAGGAACCTAGAAACATAAGACATATTTTCAGTTGTGTCACACTTTTTTGTTCAGTATATAATTCCACATGTGTTAATTCATAGTTTTTATGCCTTCACTGTGTAGCTACAATATTCATAGTCATGAAAATAAAGAAAACTCTTTGAATGAGGTGTGTCCAAACTTTTGGTCTGTACTGTACACATAAAGAAACATATTTATATCTATCTATTTATCAAAAAAGTGGGTCAGCTTCGCCAAAACACGTTGTTTGAGCTTTCACGGTGTCCGTAGATCTCCTGCGGCGCAAGCACGGCGCGCTGGTTACGAGCACTGAACAAGCATGCACCTTTTTTGCCGCGTGAGCGGCGAGCATACGCTGGGGAAACCGTATCTGATGGGGAAACGCGAATCGACGTATCACCTGTTCCGGAAAGCTTGGTAAGCCTGGTTCCGTAAGTTTGACGGATCCTTCCCAAGGATCAGAGCTTAGGTTCGGTGCGTTCTTTCAGATGGAGTCCAGAGGTGCCGCTCGTTGGAGGGTGGACAGGGTTCGCTCTGAGGAAGCTGAGGCTAAGGAGTCGGTTGCTGCCAGCGGAGCTTGACGGAAAATCCAAACTCGAATTCTTGGCATGAAAAGGCGAAGGCAGGTAGGTTCTTCAAAGGAACTTGAGCTGTGTCCAAAACTGAACCTGGAAACAAGTAAGGACAATATCAATAAGTCTAGGCTTAGCATAAACTTGAAGTTCATTTACATTGGCCAGTAGAATGTACCACAGAGGCAACACACTCAGGCATCGAAGTGCTGGCAGCATGCTCCTTATAAACCTCCAAGCTGATCACAGAGATGGAAAACACCTGTCCTAAACCCAACAGAGCACAAGCGGAACCTAGTGGTGAAGCACAGTTAATAGCAGGCACAAAATCAAGGTAGCAACTCCCAGAACCCGACATAATGAAGTAATAAAACAAAGAAATAAAGCATTTAAAATGTTAAAAAGTAACCAAATTTATCAGAATCTAATTGAGTATAAAAGAAAGCAAGCAGAGGTAAGAAAGATCATTAAGAATGCAAAAAGAGAATATTGGAGAAACTTTTGTAATACCGTAGGGAGAGAAACTCAAATTGACCAAATTTGGAAAACAATTAAAAGAATGAATGTTATTAGAAAATCCTTTATTAAAAAATAGATAATACAACTTTAACGGAAGATAAAGAAAAGGTGAAATATTAACCAAAACATTTAGTAAAATTCATAGTTTGAGTAATAGTTGTCACATTGCGGTTTTGGGGTGGACCGAAGCGCAGGCAAGAGCTTGGCAGCAGCATTTCAAGCAGTCTTCAGTTTTAATCACAGGAAGCAAAACGTAACAAAACTCACTGCAGGTACAAGCATGAAACAGTCCAAAACTTACGAGTATCACTGCAGGAACGTAGTCAAGGCTGAACTTAATCAGGGGTTGTGATCGGGTGTGAAACGAGGAACCAGCAAAGGACAAGAAACAAAACCAACATAATATACAGAGCGAGAACAAAGGGGGAAAATAAAGGAACTAAAAAAACAGGTGTGAAAAAGGAGGCAGGAAGGCAGAAGGGAAAGGGTGAAAACAATACATAGATTAAAACATGACGAGGGACTAAAAATAAAAAACGAAGCTATAAACAAAAACCAAATGAAGCATGAGAGTAAAAAATAATCATGCCCCCCACCCGAGAAACTAGGGGGAACATAAGAAATACCATAACCTAAGAATGAACAAGGAACCCATAAAGCAAAACAGATTACAGGTAACGAAACCCTAACACCACACAGACAAAAATGACAGGAAGGGAAGCAGAGAACGTGAGGACTAGGATAAAAACAAAAAAAAATAAAAAAATAATAAACACAACCTAACCAGTGAGCGGGGAGAATAACAAAAACAGAGCACCATATTAAAAATAGGGCAATAATGACAACAAAGAAAAAACCCAAGTCCAACTAAGAAAGATAACCCCACAACTAAAGAGCTATGAAAAGAGGAGGGAGAGAACACAACCTAATACTCAAAATAACTGAGGAGAAAACAAAACAAAGCCAACACAGAGTCCAAAAGGTGACACACCCTGACAATAGTGAAGAGGGAAAGAAAGGTAGGGAAATCACAAAGATGAAATATAAAGACTTAATGCGAAATAACGTAGATACAAATTTAATAAATGAGCCATTTACCAAAGGAGAGTTGAACTTTGTAACCAAGAAAACAAAAAATACATCACCTTAAAAAGATCAAATTTACTATACAATGATAGAAAATCTGAATGACAGAGCAAAAGACAAAATATAAGAATTCTACAATAAAGTCTGGGAGGAGGGAGAGCTGCCACAGAGCTGGAAGGAAGCAATAATTATTCCAATAGCTAAACCAGGAAAAAATAACAAAACCAGAAAATTATAGACCGATAGCATTCAAATCAAATATTTATAAAATAATGGAAAGAATGATTAACAACAGATTAACATTTTATTTAAATATTAATGGGTATATATCTAGATATCAAAATGGTTTTCGGAAAGGGAGAAGCACAAATGACTCGGTATTATGTTTAGAATATGAAATTAGGAGAGCACAAATAAACAAAGAAAATGTAGTAGCTGTATTTTTTGACATAGAAAAAGCATTTGACATGATGTGGGTTGAAGGATTGGAAAACTGGACACAAAAAACTGGAAAAATGTTTTACTGGAAAAAAAAATTACTGGAAAAACTGGATTACAGATTTTTTTTCAAATAGAACAATGCAAGTAAAAATTGGTCAAGAATATAGTAGAAAATGGTACTCCTCGAGGAAGTATTATAAATCCGTTATTGTTTTTTATAATGATAAATGATGTATTTAAAAATATTGGTAAAGAAGTTGGTTGCTCACAATTTGCAGATGATGGAGCTATATGGAAAAGAGGTCGTAATATCAAACTTATTCAAAAGAAAATACAGGAAGAGATTATTAGAATAGAACAATGGGCATATCAATGGGGATTTAAATTCTCAGTGGAAAAAACTAAAGTAACAGTGTTCACACAGAAAAGGAAAAGGGAAACTGTATAAAACAAAAATTATACAATCAAGTTTGAGAACAAGTAAAAAGTATAAAGTTTTTAGGTATATGGTTTGATGAAAAAAAAATACGGAAAGTACATAAAGAAAAAAAAAATAGAAAAATAAAAAAATTAAAAAACTTATGAGATGTATGGCGGGGTTTGATTGGGAGCAGATCGAACAGCGTTAAAAAGAATTTATACAGGATTAATTAGATCAAATATTGATTATGGAAGTATAATTTATGGAACAGACATCTTATAAAATTAGACAATATACAACATCAAGCTTTAAGAATGTGTACAGGAGCAATCAGAACCAGTCCAATAGCAGCACTCCAGGTAGAGATGGGAGAGATGACATTAGATCTACAAAAAGGGAAACAGTTAGCAATAAATTACTGGATAAACTTACAAAGCAATAATCCGGATCATCCCCGCACGTGATATTTTTAAACCATGCTGGGAAAAAGAAAGAAAAAAAAAAAAACTATGAGTTTTGTTGGATTATCAAAACAAACCCAAAAAAGGGAAAATTTCAGATATATCATATAGAAATAAGTTTTTTTCCCAATGTTGCCTTTGCCAGTGGGACCACCTTTGGCTATTATCAGAGGCAGTGGTGGGAAGGGATTGATGGAAAAGAAAAAAAGGATCCAAAATGTAGTTGAGATTCAAGTATAAATACAAAAATAAAACAATTACTATCATTTTGTCCAGATTTACACAGACGCATCAAAAAACAGATGAAAAAAAGGAGTAGCATTTATAATACCACAATTTAAAAAAAAAGTAGGAAAAAAGAAATTACAAATGGATTTTTCATATATTCAGAAGAATTATTCCCCCATATTCTAGCAGTGCAGTGGGTGGAGATATAAAAACCATTAAAAACCCAATCATTTGCTCAGACTCAAGTTCAGCATTATTAGTTTAAAATATAATCATTCAGATGGTGGCCAGGACATTTTGTTGGAAATAAAACATACTTTATTTTGAATACAAAGGATGGGATTTAATATTAGTGTTTTTTATGGGTACCAGCACATGTAGGAGTTGGAGGGAATGATATGGCAGACAGGATGGCAAAGAAGGCAACACGGAACCAGATTAGCTTTTATAATTATTATTAGTAGGTCAGAGGTGAGAAATATCATTAAACTGAAAATCAGGGAAAAAGTGGCAAAAAAGGTGTGATGAAGAAAGGAAAGGAAGTGGTTTTACAGAATAAAAAGATAGTGGGGAGAAGTAAGAAATGGAAGAAGGAGCGAAAAGAGGAAAGGTTAATCACAAGATTAAGATTTGGACATACAGGACTTAATTCTACATTGTTTAAGATAAAGAAACATAATGCAGGAAATGTGATTATTGTGGAGAGGAGGAAACAATAGAATATGTAATATTGAAGTGTCAGAAATATGAACAAGAAAGAACAATTTTGAGGAGAGAATTTGTAGGTATTAAAGAAAATTTTAATTTGATAGATACATTGCAAAGAAGTTTAGGTAGCAAACATGTTCAAATTATAGGTAGATTTTTCAAAAAAACTAAATTAATAAATAGAATTTGATAGTTGTAATAGTATCTAAGAAAAATTTAAAACGATGAAAAACCACACTCCATACCAGCCGGTGGCGGTATCGCATAACACAAAGTTATTTGCCAACCGCCAAAAAATAATACCAGAAGAAGAAGAAGAAGAATGGCCTGGGTACGGAAAAAGGCTTTGGCCTGAAGTGAGAAAAAGGTTTTTGACTATTACATCACTGTTATGAGTTCTACAGGAAATGTAGCCAGAAAGCAAAATAACAACAACAAATAAAATGAAAATATCCACAGTTACAAACTCAATATGTTTTAGGTTCTAGTGGATTTTATTTCAGCATACCTCGGTGCCTGCATGGTGGAGGAATTTTGACCCACTCCTCTTTGCAGAACTATTTTAAATCAGTCATATTGGAGTAATTTCAAGAATTAACAGTCTGTTAAAGGTAAAGCCACTTCATCTTAATTTATTTTAAATATAGACTTTGACTAGGCCATTCCAAAGCTTTAATTTATGCTATTGTGAGAGGTAGACTTGCTGGTGTACTACAGATTATTGTCCTGCCCTATTAACCTTTTACGTTTGGTCACAAATTGATGGCTGGTTATTCTGCTTTAGAATTGTCCCTCCCTCTCCGGGGGAGGTCCAGCACTCCATGTGTGTCTCAAACTATGGCTCTGTGTTCCAGAGTTTTTGAATTGGCGTGTAACCCTTTCCAGACTCAATGACGTCAATGACATAGTTTCTCATCTCTCTTGAATTTCTTTAGACGATTCTTTAAACGATTTAAGAAACTCAAAGGGATGGCAGAATGTAAATAACGTGGGTGCAGAATTAACTTGGCCCTATTGATTTCAGATCCTGTTAAAAAACAACCTTTTATCTGTACAACTATCTAAATTCTGCTTCCAATCTGTAACCGGGTCTTCTGCTTCTGTGATCCTTTTTTCTTTGTATGATGTGCTCAAGGTTTAAGTCATTGTGCCGGCTTGTTCACAAACGAGAGTTCCTTTGACTGATGTTTACTGTGGTCTTGCATCTTTATTCTTCTTAGCACTTTACACCACAGGTACACCGTAGAAGTGACGAAATATACAGATGATGTACAACATAGCTTACTTGTTTTAACTTACACAAAGTATACAATTTATGAAATAAAGAATAAACATACCACTTTGGCCTGCTAGTGGACAGACCGGTGGACTTGATAACGCTTATTATCCGTCTTAACTCTTCTGAATTGGCACAAAAACCCGGGCCGTTTGGGGGCAACATTTTCGAGCTTTTCTTCGAACCGGAAGGGGACGTCACCGTGCTCTTAACTAGACTTATCAAATTTTCCTTTTGGATTTCACTGAGATATCAACTTTTTATTAAGTTTTACTCTCAGAAATGCTACAAAAAAATGTTGAAAAAAAAAAAAAGCACCCAAAAATACACATGTTCCTGACCCCTTTCTGTCTCTTTTCCCATGTACTAGAAGCAGGTGGGTTAAAAAAAAGCTAAACCCAGTTTTTTTGACCTTTTTTTTTGAGTTACTTGCGTGAAAAAATTCATTTTTTTTCACCAAAAAAAGTTGTGCCTTGATCACAATGCAGTTGACTGACTTTGCCACGTATTCAATTAAACAACAGAGTGCATTCAAAACAGTCTGTACCCGGAATCATCCAGACTTCTACATGGATAGCTCTCGACAACATGCATGTAAACAAGAGTCCATATCTCTTTACTTCCCTTTCTCCCTTTTTTTACGCAGAATGGTCCGAAACAGTCCATACAGCTATATTAAATGGAGGGTAGCTTCCAGTCTTTCTGATGGCAGATCGCTCATCCTTTGATCTTGATTGCGTTTCCTTTTATTTTCTACATTTGACGCATTGGTATATTAATGATGACACTTCTGTACTGCAGCCAAAAATCCATATGCCATTGGCACGGTTTTTCATTGACTGTCAAACCTCGCCTTGGTGATGTATCTTGAGCCAACATTTTGACACATGATGCTTCTTAGGCATGATGGCTGGATGTTTAAGGTTGGGATGAAAAAAGCTTTTGTTAGTCTTCCCCCCACCCTCAAAATATTGTGCTTGTCAGGTATGGACATTTCCTTAAGTGTTTTTGCATACCTTCACCGTCGCTTTAATTTTTGTATTGCTTTTACAGCTTTTGTCCAATCAGAGAACTTTCGCAGTCGTTCTGAGATGGATTTCTCTTCTTTTTGCTTTTCCTGTGAAAATTGTATGATCTTGAGTTCTGGATCTTCACTACTGATCTCTTTTCACTTTTAAATTTTTCTTTTTGGTAGTTCCTTTTTGCCAAAGAAAAAATGGGTCCCTGAGAACAAATTTTGGACTCTACAAATTCCTTTGTCATGACCCCACGCGATGCCTGATCAGCAGGATTTTGTTGAAAAGGCAACGTATCGCCATTGACTTGGGTTTCTGTACTTGACCTAATTTTCTGTATTCTGTTAGCAACAAATACATGGAATCGTTTTGCGTCGTTATTAATATAACCCAAAGGACGACTTTGGAATCGGTCCAATAGTACTCTTGAATGTCTACTACTGCAGCTGAAAGCTCCAAAATCTTGGAATGGTTACTACTTTAGTGGGGCGACTCTGGCTTTCCCCATCACAAGTGTGCATTGTACTTTTCCAGACTTGGTCACATTTTCTTAAGTATGAGCACAACAAAACCATTGAAACTGGCATCAGGAAACTGTGTAGCTCATACTGCTGATCCGGGTTAATGTTGATGGGACGTAATATCGTGGTATTTTATGGAGGACAGGTTCTGGGGGTCTCTGAGCCAATTTTCCATTGAGGCCTGAGATCTTCTGGGGGGGCTCATCCCAACCCACCTGTCCTGAGACATTCTTTGGTTATTCTTTTGCCAACTAGAATGAATGGAGCACAAATCCAAGTGGTCGAATATCGAGGCCAATGTGGAGAGCACTCCTCTCCTAGTGAAAGGGGTTTTTTTTTCACAAACTCGAAAGCAGAAAAGTTTGGGGTTACACCATTGGACCCCTAAGGCCCTTTCAATCTTTTTGGCTCTCCTAGAGCTAGATCCAGTATCGTGTTCTGTAGGATAATTGATCCGAGTCCAGGCTAAGAAGGGATGTGGTCTGAGATTGGGGGTGTGCTTGAGGGGTGTTTTGGGGGAATGTCTGATACCGATACTTTCCCCCTGTTACTTGTAACGTGGGATACATTTCCAGGGGGGAGGGGCACTCGCTGTGGGAAGTTCGGGTGGTTTGTATGCGGGGGTCTATCTATTTCTATTTTTTCTCTGTATTCTTTGCTGTAGTTATTTATTTATCATGTTGTGTTTATTTCCTTGCCATAATAATCCCATTTGAGACCCAAAATTTTAGTCCTTTTTTTTGCTTTTCTCTTTCTCCTTCCATTTACCTCGGCCCACCCAAACCCCTCCTACTCTGTTTCTGTTCCCCCCTCCTCCTTTCTCATCTCTGCTTTCTTGAGCTTTCACCAAACACTTTGCCGACATTCTCTCTATCTGTTTTCTTTTTGCCGTCTTTTTTTAGTTCTTCATTTACTTTTGGAATCCCTTCTCTTTATCAATTTCTGTTCCTGTTTTAAGTTATGTGTTTTTCTTAATGGCATTTTTCAAAACTAGTCAAATGTTCCTCAACCGTTCTCCATGACTCCACCTCATCTCTACCCTGGACCCCCAGGTCCCCAACCACTGTCCTCCCTTTCCCTGTCAATTCTCCTTCCATGTTTCCTAATCCACGTTATTCACGAGTCTTTCTGATCTGAGAGGCCGTCCAGAAGATATGGCACGCTATGTCCCGAGTATCTGGACCATTCGAGGGAGACCTAACCTCACCTCGAGACACCGCCTCAGACCCAAAACCCTCTCATTCACACAATGCTTTAACCGCAATCAATTGTGGCCTTTGTTATCACCGTTAGGTATTCCCAGGCCAAATTGCATTCATCCAAAAACCGCTATGAGAGTTCTTTACAGGCCACTCTCCATTCACTCCCCTAACAATTTCTGCCACGTGGATTATTTTTCCACGCTCAGCTCATATATTTTATCGCAAAAACCTGGTCTTGCCGAATTCCTGTATTAAGCTCACAGTTTATTGCATTACTTCTTTTATTGACCCCTGGTCTTGTGGATTATTTTTCCACTCACAGTTCATCACCTCACAGGACTTATTTTTTGACTATGTGATTGACACTTATTCCATCTGTAATCTGGTTTCATGGAGACAAAACTCACATTTAACCAGCATTCATTCTCTCGTGTTTATGCCTGGTCTCGGTGTTATTTACAGAATTCGAGGTTTCTCACTTCACTCGGGACTCTAACCAAGCTTTCAATAATTCTCCATCAAGAATTATGTTGAACCGCCACGTTCGAGAAATTCGCTCACTTTTATCTTTACGTTCGTTTATCCTTAAATTCACTCACTTTTATCTTTACGTTTATCCTTAACTCCTAAATTTAGCAGACTTTCCACTTACTTAGACATCAGACACTATAGAAATTTTGTCCTAACGAAAAATCCAATATGCAGAGTTTGTTTAAACAGGTTCTGCTTACCTTCTTTTTCGGTGGTAGGGCGCCCGGTGTCCGATGTCTGCTGGTAGAATTCTGGTTTTAGTTCAGGTTATTTCTCTTCTTCCAGAATCACGTCGGGGTCACCAAGTTGTTGAAGTCCCATCTTAGACTTCTGCATGATCGTTTATTCCGGAGAGAAAATTATACGGTTACTTATCAAAAGAAAATAACACACGGAGTCTTATCACAATTTTAGTTGCCTGGGCCCAGGGAGAAGCAATCCGCTCTGGAATGAGCACACGAACACTTCTGCCTCTGTTCCTGAGCCCGGCTCTTTTATTGAAGCATATGGGCGTGTTACACAAAAGCATGCACGTCTCACAATCTTTTTCATTTACATATTACCAAAAACAACCTCCCCACTATTCCAGATAAACCATTTCTTAGTATTTTAGCTTTAACGGTTGCAGTTGCAGGGCAGATTATCATTCTCACACAAAATTATATTTATCTCATAGTTGCAGGACAGGTGTTGCAGAGCTGATCACACACTTCTGCTGCCACACTTCCTGTTTTTTCTCTACTCACTCTTCTGACCTTTTGCTCACCGTTCTTAAAAGCAGTGCGGTTTCACACTTTATTTTGCACAATCTTATAGCCCAGAGTTCATAGTTGAAGCACAAGCAGACCATTTATTTCTACAGTAACTAAGACAAGCTGTCTTAAATCTTTTTCTGAGCTTCTGCAGAAAAGGATTCTGAGGATTGATCTCTCTAATCACGTCATGTGAAGCAGTTTCCTACCCTGCCTGAGAGGAGACAGAGGAGGAACCGTAGCCTCACACGCCTTTCCTGCCTGTCTGGGTAGCTGGAGTCACCCCCCCAGCTGCTACTGAGAGGAGCCGCCAAGGGTGTTCGTTTACCGTCCTTCATGAAACTCATTGCCCCCTTGAACCTCCCGTCCTTCTGTTCTTCAGAACGGTAAGAGGTAGTGTCTGGGCAAGTTAGTTTACGATGGAACAATGAAAATATTTATTTACTTGTGGTGTTTGCTTTAGCTTGTGTTGATAAAAGGTTACCTGGTGAGGTAATGCAAACAGGCCTCTTAGCCCTGAGACTAGCCTATTTGTTCTGTGTTGTGTTTTTTTTAAGTTAAGACAAACTTTATTTCAATGAGATCCAGTAATCTGAGTTTACTCTGTCTTATCTGTGTTTTTCCTTAATATCCTTGAACTAAGCGCTATTTGTAGTATTGGTGTTTCAAGTACATGTGAAACTAAAAGGGTTGCTAAATAACCTATTTTCTTTTGTTAACTAAAACCGCTAACTGCAATGTATGAGCCAGGAGGGTCAAAAATTTGTGAGAGTCCATGGACGTTTCTCTCCACCATTTTAGTAGTCCGTTACTCCATGTGATGAGAAATAATATTTTAAGATATCATTTAATAAATAAGGATGGCTGCTTGAACAACATTAATATCAATTGTCCAAATGGTTATTGATTTCTAAATCGGAAAATAACATATTTTTAAATAGTCTAACACAACACAAAGAATCAATTGTCCAAAAGTGTATTGATTTCTAAGTTGGCAAATTGTACCCTAACATTTGCATTGTGACTGGTTGTTTGAAGACATACCAAGTGTTGTCCTTAAATAGTCAGTCAGTCATTTTCTACCGCTTATTCCATAGTGGGTCGTGAGAGGTGTACCCCGCGAGAGGCGGGGTACACCCTGGACAGGTCGCCAGTCCATCGCAGGGCAACACACAAACAACCATGCACACACTCATTCATACACCTAAGGGCAATTTAGAGAGACCAATTAACCTAACAGGCATGTCTTTGGACTGTGGGAGGAAGCCGGAGTACCCGGTGAGAACCCACGCATGCACGGGGAGAACATGCAAACTCCATGCAGAAAGACCCCCGGCTGGGAAACGAACCCAGGACCTTCTTGCTGCAAGGCAACAGTGCTACCAACTGCACCACCGTGCAGCCCCTCCTTAAATAGTTTTAAACTAATTTGACCTAATTTCTATATTTCTCAGGAGAAACCTTGGTTCTCAAACATAAATGTCCACATTGAACTGTCATATCATTGCATCATTTTGATTGGTTTGATTAGCTGTTCAATAATGCCGGTGCTCGAGTCACTCTTTCATCTGTTATTTTAATACTACTACTACTACTTTAATAATACTACTGCCATATTGGGGTAGTATTCACATACTTGACAGACAGAAAGGTATTTAATTAAATATTAAATAATTACCATATTATTGCACAACAAAAACATATTACCTTTCTGAACGAAGTTAAAATAAATTTATTTGAAAAGCATAATAATAAATAAACCAAACAACCATTAAATATCATCTGACAGAATTACATGAATTACATCTGCATTTTAACTTCCACTCAATGGGTAATTCCTACAGGAGTCAGGTGTTTTCTCCAGGTATACCGAGCCTCGAACTCCCGGTCAGCAGATAGCTGGGGAGGCGAGCCAGCTGTTATTGCAGCTGGAATGGATATCTCCGAAAATATCAGAGCACTTTGCAATTAGGCAACATTTTGACAGCTAAATTCTCACCTAAAAACATTGTAAAAGTTTTTTTTCAGAAAGCATATTTTTTTATACAGTTTTTCTCGCTTCTGTAACATTGCTGCCTCCGTCTGAACAATCTGAATACACATAACCCATCCTACAAATCTTTGGAAAAGAAAGACACATTTGTCGGCCGCATTTGAGGAGACTTCGAAGTTGGACAGCCTAGTTGCTTTGCTGTAACGTATTCGGCCTACAAATGCAACCTTTGAATGATGCAGCCCCTGAATTTGGAAAGAGCTAACGTGTATCCGGAAATGAAAAAAAAAAAAAAAAAACGAAGCAGGCGGGACAGAGAAATAGGTGGCAGTCTTTGGAACAGTGTCACCACCTCAGTTTCAGCCTATTGGCTGAATTTCAAGCCTCTAGGAGCCTCTAGACTCTAGTTTACAATAAATATGTCAGAAAGGCTGAAGAAAATCAGCGACTCACTTATCGTCTGTTCCTCTGCACCATCAACACCTTTGCACAAATACTTCGCTCAACAGGTTTTGAGCCCAGAAGGCAGAGCACTTTCCAAGAAGCCAGCCACACGGATTAATTTAAATTCTGAAAGCTAAGCTGCATAGAGTCGCATGAGATGTAATACGCTGAAACTATTGAAGTAACAAGCCTGCAGGATGGCTTACAGAGCTACAGGACTAATGGCGTCACCACAACTTTTAATATAAGGATGACTCGTGGGAACCAAGACTTCTAGGCCATTTACACATTTTATAAACAAAGTATACTTTAGTATAATTTAGCTTTATACTGCTTTGTCAACACTGTAGCCTATCCTAATACACAAGAACAGTGCATTTTTAACACACTAAAATTGAATTTAACTTCCTGTTCATTTGTTGCCATATAAATGTCCATAGCAACTCCACATTAGGCTCTCTCAATAGTTCTGTGCCTATACGAAATTTAAATATTACTATTTTGTTTATAGTATGCTATTGTGTTTTGTCATTGTAAATAGTAATTTTTTCATAGTATATCATTTTAATATTCACTAATGTTTAAGTGAACAAAGTAAAAATGACTGCATTGATGGAGGAAACAAGCTCTTGGGCTATTCAAGTACAGTTCTGGGCATTTGATGGGAGCAAAAAATAGCATTTCTTAGACCTGATAATAAGCATCACTATTGTTAAAAACATTGTTCCTTTTGCATCTTACGCACAATTCAAAGCCCTCCTGAAATTTTAGAGTGGATGGGAGGTTCTGCCAAGAGCAGTAAGTGTGGAAGTAGTAGACAGTGGTCTCCCAAAGTCCCAAAGTACTACGCCTTCCTATGCATTACAACTGAGGCATTTTTAATGGATTTTCAAGAGTGTCTCAACTCCTCTGACTGAGGTTTTGGTTTGGTTTAGTATATATTCCAATACTTGTTTTGATTGTTTGGAGTTTCTTTTTATAAAATTAGCAAAGCCAGTATAAACAGTAATATCAAAAAAGCTTTATAAATCTGATATTTTTATCACTTCCTGGAAAGCTAAATCAAAACTTGAGGGCTTGTATAGTCTCGTACTTGTACTTGTTGTCTTTTGCTACATCCTGAAGCAGGTTGCGACTCAGTAGAGATGCCCAGACATCCCTCTCCCCAGACACCTTCTCCAGCTCCTCCAGGGGAAACCCAAGGCGTTCCCAGGCCAGCCGAGAGGCATAGTCCCTCCTGCGTTTCCTGGGCCGTCCCTGGACCTCCTCCCGGTGGCACCTGCTTGATACACCTCCCGAGGAAGGCATCCAGGAGGCATCCGATACAGATGCCTGAAGCCACCTCAACTGGCTTCTCTCAATGTGGAGGAGCAGCAGCTCTAATCCGAGCTCCTCCCGGATGGCCAAGCTCCACACCCTATCTCTAAGGCAGTGCCCGGCCACCCTGCAGAGGAAGCTCATTTCACTCGCTTGTATCCGGGATCTCGTTCTTTCAGTCATGACCCAAAGTTCTTGCTGGGTGAGGGTAGGAACGTAGACTGACTGGTAAATCCAGAGCTTCGCCTTAAGGCTCAGCTCTCTTCACCATAACAGACAGGCACAGTCCTCATTACTGCTGCAGCCGCACCAGCTACCTCTCTTCCTGCTCAGATGCTTTTGTTCCCCGCTCCCTACTTGCTTGCATTCTTTTACTCTTAATGTTTTATCTCTTAACCAAAATTTCGGAAAAGTTGGACTAAAACCCCTTCATACCAGTGACTCCCAACAACTGTTTCTATTTTTATTTTGTCTAAAGGATTTGAATCAAACCTGAAAAAAGGACAAGTTGATGCCAACTAATAAGCACAAGATGCCTTCCTTCAGCTCAGAGGACTTCAACAAATTTTTACACAAATTGGCTCTTTTGGAGATGAAAATCTATCGACTAGAAGTGAATGTTGAAGTTAATATGGGGCACAGCCATGATTCAACTCTGCCTGTGATCCCAAACCGTGACAGCTAACTCAACCACCCAGCCAGCAAACAGAACGCCGAGAATAAACCCACCAGCAGCCCCCCTGGCATGTTTTAGCCTGATATGTGTCGATTATGACTGTTTAATTATTGTGGGAGACTTCGACATTCATATCCTGAAGACAGAAGTGCAATAGAACTATGTGAACTGAAGTTTTTAGTCCTACGTTCCTTTTATTTTCTTAGCAATCCTTTTATCATTAATTTTTTATCTCTTTTATTATCATCTTATCATTTTAATTATAAATTTTTATTCTCTTAATTATTTGTGCTACGCAGTGTTCTAACATGACAGTAATGGTAAATAACTCTCATTAGATAGGATCAAAATAAATAATTGATTTGTAGACTATTTTTCTGCAAACTGAAAACATTTTAGCAGGCCAACAAATAAAGCAGAAGTAAATTTGTCTCCAACTTATGCTACATGCTACTAATTGATGACTGAAAATAAAAATATAACATCATGGCAAACTAACACATGCTATCATGTGTGGCACTTATATTTGCACATACAAACAATTTCACCTTTTCTGAATGTGTAATGTGTGTGGGATCGCAGGTTTCCCATCATTCTGTAGCCAGCGTTTTGGTGATGGTGCTAAATATTAAGAACTATCGCACCTAGCTCCTAAGCTCTAATTGTAGAATTAAAACAACTCATATTGAAGCAATAATAACTTTGAATAGTCAAGAGTTTTTTTTAACAAAAAATCCCTAAAAGAAATGTAATATTGATTCAGCTTGAATGGAGATCCCAGAAATATTTAATATTAATATAGCATAATATATATTTCTAAATTGTATAACTGGAGGAACAATGGCTGATTCGGAAATTTCAACCAGGACACAAACGTGAGCGGGTTGTGATCCGTGTGTACCACAATGTTGGCACTACCGCTTAAATAAACATCAAAATGCCTTAAAGCCAGGATTATGCAATCCCTTCTCAATCACAGAATGATTCAATTTTTACTTATTGAACTTATACTGAAAAATAGCTGACCGGCCTGCAAATGCCCAGATCATCAGAATGTGTAAGAACAGCTCCAGCACCATGTGGCTTGCATCCACATAGAGCTGGAAAGGGAACTGAAGATGCGGCACATAACAGGAGCAGCACAGAGGCGCCTTTACACCCGCTTGTTCGCCTGATGACAGAATTTCAATTTCAATTCAGTTTATTTATATAGCGCCAATTCACAACACATGTTGTCTCAAGGCAGTTCACAAAGTCAGGTACATACATTCCAATTAAGCCTAACCATTGAACAGTGCAGTCAGATTCAGTTATTTATTCAAATTGGATAAAAAGTTTTTCTATCTAAGGAAACCCAACAGATTGCATCCAGTCAGTGACTTGCAGCATTCCCTCCTCCTGGATGAGCATGTAGAGACAGTGGACAGTCACTGGCGTTGACTTTACAGCAATCCCTCATACTGAGCATGCATGTAGCGACAGTGGAGAGGAAAAACTCCCTTTTAACAGGAAGAAACCTCCAGCAGAACCAGGCTCAGTGTGAGCGGCCATCTGCCATGACCGACTGGGGGTTAGAGAGAACAGAGCAGAGACACAAAGAGAACAAAGAAGCAGGAGTACTTTCTATGGGAAAGAAAAGGTAAATGTTAATGGATGTAACTCCTATAGTCGTTTCATCTAGAAAGAAAGATCTGAGCCAGTTTTCAAGGTTAGAGTATGAAAGAGAGCACACATAATTAGTTACAGTAAAAGCTCAGTCAGTAGCTATGTCTAGGTTAAACACTGAAAGACAGGGCCATGTGGATCCTCGGTAGAGGGTAGGCATTAAGTTGTTGTGGACAATGACCCCCTCCAAAAAGGTGTCACAGGTAGACACAGAGTCAGGCCAGGTGTAGCTTCTAGGAAGAGAAAAGAGAGAGAACAAAGTTAAAAGCTGAAATAACAGCAAATAATACAAAATTGAAGAGTAGTGTGAGAATGTAGCAAAGAGGGTGAAAGTGGTCATGATGTCCTCCAGCAGCCTAAGCCTATAGCAGCATAACTACAGAGATAGCTCAGGATAACCTAAGCCACTCTAACTATAAGCTTTATCAAAAAGGAAAGTTTTAAGCTTAGCCTTAAAAGTAGACAGGGTGTCCGCCTCACGGACTAAAACTGGGAGCTGGTTCCACAGGAGAGGAGCCTGATAACTAAAGGATCTGGCTCCCATTCTTCTTCTAGAGACTCTAGGAACCACCAGTAAACCTGCAGTCTGAGAACGAAGTGCTCTGTTAGGAACGTATGGAACAATCAGATCTCTGATTTATGATGGAGCTAGATCATTAAGGGCTTTATATGTGAGGAGGAGAATTTTAAATTCTATTCTGGATTTAACAGGGAGCCAATGAAGAGAAGCTAAAATAGGAGAAATATGATCTCTCTTTTTAATTTTCATCAGAACTCTTGCTGCAGCATTTTGGATCAGCTGAAGTCTTTTAACTGCATTTTGTGGACATCCTGATAGTAAAGAATTACAATAGTCCAGCCTTGAAGAAACAAATGCATGGACTAGTTTTTCAGCGTCACTCCTGGACAGGATATTTCTAATTTTGGCAATGTTCCGGAGATGAAAAAAGGAAATCCTAGAAACCTGTTTAATATGGGATTTAAATGACATGTCCTGGTCAAAAGTAACACCAAGGTTTTTTACTTTATTACCGGAGGTCAATTTAATGCCATCCAGGTTAAGTGATTGACTAAGCAGTTCCTGTTTCAAAGACTCTGGTCCAAAGACGACAACTTCTGTCTTGTCTGAATTTAGAAGCAGAAAATGTAAAGTCATCCAAGTTTTTATGTCTTCAAGACATGCTTGTAGTCTATCTAACTGGTTGGGCTCATCAGGATTTATGGATAAGTAAAGCTGAGTATCATCAGCGTAACAGTGAAAATGTATCCTATGCTGCCTGATAATTTTACCTATTGGAAGCATATATATAGTGCATATATATAGTGAATGAACCCTGTTGTCGGTTCCACCCTTTTCCATCAGTTTTACCTTTAGGCCTCAAGTGATGGTCAGGTCGTCTGTTCGACCGGAAGGGCCCCCCGGCACTTTTGACCGTGGTGGTATTCAGTACCCCCCCCCGGGTCCAGCTGACCACACCTACGTTTTTCCCTGAACCTGTTCTTGAAGGGGGTTCCTGCTGAAGGCATTTCCTGACCTTCTAACGCAAGGCTGGTTCTTTCAGTCTGGACCTGAAAACCCCTGCCTCGCCCTCTGATCCTTGGTCGGACGTGCACGTGTTTCCCCATGCCATCTGAGCATATTTGCGGATCTCTTGCATGCTCATGGTCTTTGTTCTGCAATACATAGTAACATCATATCGCACACTTTCATGAAGGTTTGGAGGAACAGGTTTTAAAAAGCATGTTCCTCCTCAATGCCGGGAGCGTTGGTCTTGGAAGTAAACATTAAGCGCCGGTAATACTCCCTGGTGCTTCGCTTTTTTCTGCTGGATAGTGAAAGCACCAAGTGTGGCGGGGGCCCCCGTTCGTTTACACAAAATATTTTCCCCTTAGAGCTTTCCAGAGGGTTGAATAACGGTCTCGGACTGCAGGGGAGGTCCCCATGAAAACATGGACGCTCCTGGATTTTTGTCTTCCAGATGAGCTTCATTTTTCCGTGCTGATGGGAAATACAAATCTAAAAGACAGCGTTCAACTTCCCCTAAGATAGTCGTCAATGTTTGACTCTACATTCTTAGGGTCGAAACGCTCTATGTCTTTGGCCAGGGGACTCAAGCTGACGGGTGCGCAATCCACTCTCAGGGATTGGTGCCCGGCCCATCTGAGTCATCATCCGAGAGTTACCCCGGCTGCACTCAGGGTGTGTCAGTGCATCACGCCTCATCCTCGGAGGGGGCAGTGGAGGCTGCTCGGGGTACAACGGTGGGCCCCGTGCCCCCCCGGACTCGGGTCCGGGCAGGGGTTGAGGGCGGTAGGAAACCCCCCGGGAATCCCAGGGGCGGCTCTCCTGTCGCCTTTGGCGGAGGTGAGGGATCGTAGAGGACTTACTGCGAGTCAAAGTTTGAAGGCTGCTCGCCTCTAAGCCTTGAACTATTTACCCCTGCTGGATCCCCAGCCAGGTATCGTTCAGGGTGCTGATTATAGGGGGTTGGGGCACCGCCCCAGAACCTATTCTGACTACTTACACCTTTTTTTTGTTCTTGCCTCGGTGGATGTATGGGGAACCCCATGAGCCCTGAAAGTTAATCTCTGGAGAGCAGCTTCTACCTCCCCCAGATCTGACCTGCAGGTTCTCTCAGGGTATCGCAGGGGGGCTCACCTCCAAAGGTTTCAACCTGTGAGGTGGGTTTCTTTTCGCCCCCCATTCCTCCAGGGATGGGGGAGTGGCCTGGCTCCCCTCAATTTTTCCCCAACCTTTTTTCCAACTTCTGTTAGTTCACCTCTAAGGACATCCACCGTCTGCAGAGTATCATTCAGCTCGAACTGCAGTTTAACACGCTGGTCAATTTCCAACATTAACCTTCGCTGATACAACAGAGTGAGCTGTCCAAAACACATCTGAGACCCGTCTGTCTTTTGGTGGTTTTTAATGACTTGGAGCAACTCCTGAATCCTGGCTTTAAATTTGCTCAATCATAATCATTGAGACCTTTACGCTCCTCTGAGGATAACGAATCAATGACCCAATCGTTTCTTGTGCCTGCATTCCTATGGGGTCCTCTAACATACACACATCTCCATCTGCAGTCGGGGTTTCCCTCATTTTTGGCCCCCAAATGCACAATGGTAATACACTGACAATGAAAACACAAAAACTGTTTAGCTATGAACCCCACTAAAATTACCAGTTGTACAATTAGCAGTAACACAAACAGCTAAGCTGTTCCTCGATGAATAATAGCAAAATTAGTTAGCAGCACACAAACGGGAAAGTTTTTTCTATGATGAGGGGTAGCTAACTTAATTAGCAAAATACAAAACTAAGCTGTTCAGCTACGTGTCTGATTCAGATATGTATCCTGCAGGTGTAGGGGTTTGCTTAAAAAAGGGGAGTAATCAAGCAAAAAAACGCACAAAAAGGGGAAAGAAAAAGGGAAAAACCCGTTTTTCCTTTCTTGAAAAAACCCAAACCCCAAACTTCAAAATAAAATTTTTAAAAGGGGAAAAAAACGAAACTAAACATTCAATGCTGTTTTAGCTTAAAATAAATGTTAGTGCTTCCAATATGGATCACTTACCTTCTAGTTGGGCAATAATTTTTGGGGATCAGATCAAAACATGCTTCCACAAAAAAAACCCAGCAAAAAACGCTTAAATTTTATCCAAAAGTGGTCATGAATGATCAATAACTTCAACTTTCAACTTAAATTTAGCCCTTTGATCATAGGTGATGGAATTTTTGCCTGTGTTATGAAACTGAGTGATAAAATCAAAGTAGGGAACTGCAATTCTCACTAGTGACCACCAGGTGGTACCAAGTGCAGGTCTGCAATTTGGGGGAAATCCAGCTGCCACTGCAAAATTTTTTTCAATGGCCACCAGATGTAGGTGTTGCTCTCTACCTGACTGGGAGGGGCTGGTCAGACCTGTAATTACACCCCGGGCCACTGGAGGCTGCCTATCAGCGCTGGTTCCCTGCAGCTGGCGCAGCAGGGCTGCCCGGCTGGAAATCAACTTTAAATTTACCACAAGCTATAACACCTTTAAAATTTGCATCCACCCCAAGCACCTCTGAAAGATTATTTTATCCTCTGCAGCAGAAATGAGAAAAAACCTATTCAAGATACCCCCAGATCACCAACGCTCTCTGCAAAAACCCGAAATCTCACAATAAAACGTCTAGTTAAATGCCACGGATATCACAAATTTTTTAATTCTGTGCAACAGTGATCTGATGTCTGTCTTTTTTTGGGCCCCCCCAGGGACGCCAAATTGTGAATTAGATTATTGATTAATTGAAAATTTATCAAGAATTATAATTAAAATCATAATCCGATAAAATTAACTCCTTAACCAAAAATCCTCGTTATGAATTGAAACCAGAGGCCCCTGGTGTTGTAATTATGGCTCAAGGTCTCTGATAATTACATTATTAAAAATGTCACTGTTTAATCGACCCTTTCTGCCCCAAAAGTGGGAACTTTGCCTTATTTGACTGACGAATCACTCTTTCACAAAATAAACACAAAAAGTCTTCTTTTATCTACGTGAAAATTTTTTAGATCAATCAGCCACATACATTCACCTCCCAGATTCAATAATCTTCACCTACTCAAAAATGCAAAGTTCTACACAAAAGGGTAAAATATCTAACTAACAAAATAAAACAAAACAGCAGTGTGTGTGTATTGAATCAACCCCAGTTATGGCAAAAGTGGTAATATGACAAAGGGATGTGGTGTGTTTTAAAGGGGGTTTGAACAGTCCGCCAGAAGCGTAGCCCCAGCAGGACCGGGGTTCTAAAACCCCCACAGCAAAATTGTAAATCAGCTTAGACAAAGAGTCAAAAACCTTTTTTGGCGGCAAGTTAGCAAACAGTAAAGTTGGGAAAAAGAAAATGGCGAATTTCACCATGAGGTTCTGTCGTAGTCCAGTACAGGGGCTCGGTGTTCGCCCGGTAAGACAAACTTGTTAGACGCAGCCGTTCGGGTTTAATACAATGTTGCATGCAAATACAATTTTAACATCAGGCTATAAATTGCGATTCGTGACTAAAAAACCCATCTCTCTCTACCCTGCCCAGACTACTTCTAATAAAGAAAACAAGAAAAAAATAAAAGATGGGTATTATTTGTGGAGCAATTCTTCAGGGCTGCCCGCGTGAGGGGGAGAGGGGGGGGAAGTTGGGAAATTAACGTGCGTCCCCAAATTAACTTCGGGAAGAGCGGTCAATCTTCGTCCTTTGGCCTCCTTGGCGAAAGGGAAAAATTATGATCTGACCGTCAGCAGTCGACTAGAACAAAAAAAACAAGGTGGCGATCCGTCTCCTTGAAACTCCGTGGTTTTTTTGGTTACGTGTTAAACTAAACCCTTCGATCGGTAAAGTTGAAATTTCTGGCCTTCTTATTCCAGGAATTTCTGTCATGAACGTTCTTTTCGTGGCCAACGAAGGAGAATAAATGAAGACTCCACGTGGGACCTCTTCTTCTCCAGAGGATGCTTCAGTTGCGTGGTTACCTGTCGAGATCTCCAGCTGAAAGCAAGGTTTTAAAGCTCCCGCCTTCCATATATAATCTCGTGTTACGTCAGACTTCTTGTGACGTCCCCGTCCTACCAGCCGCAGTGCCCACTGGGACCTGCAGTGGTGGACAACACTGGATACAAAATGGCCGATGATGTCGGAAGGCCTGGTGGTGTCCAGCAATGTGTAAACGGTCCAACATCCAGCAAACAAGTGGTCCAACACTGTGGTACTCCACAATTAACCCTGGAGTTTAAAGATGATTTATCATTTACATTAACAAATAGGAATCTGTCAGACAAATAAGATTCAAACCAGCCTAGCGCTGTTCCCCTGATCCCTACAGCATATTCCAGCCTTTCTAAGAGAATATTGTGATCGACTGTATCAAATGCAGCACTGAGATCTAACAAGACAAGTACAGACACAAGCTCATTATCTGAGGCTAGGAAGAAGGGATCCAATGAAATTTAACATCTTTATGCAGCAATCTAATTAAAGGCGCCATGACAGGGGAGACATTTTAACAACATAAAATAAAAATAATACCCAACAAACCCAAGAAATCCTTCTTACTACAGATGACTGGAACAGGAAACTGCTCAATCGCCTGAACCTGGCAGTAACCCTTTAGCAGATCAAATTTACTAACTTGATCGATGCAATCCTCTATTCTTACCAACGGAAAACAAATTAGATTTTGTAACAGCAATAAGCTTTCGAAAATCTGAGCAGAAACGTGGAGTAATATCAGATTTGGGTACAAGAACGTCCAACTAGAAGTACTCAACTCTGCAATTCCATTATCAAGCATGTACCTGACTTCTGTGTCCAAATAATTGGGTAAATGTTGTTTTATCTGTTTGCGGTATCCCACATCCACATCATAATCAATAAAATGCGTGCGTCCTGGTATGTCCCAAAATAAACTGGGAAATTGATGATTGTAAACTGATTGTATCACCTCCATTAACTCTGTAGCGCGACCTTCCAGCAAGTAAGCAAACAAAATGTCCAATTTACCCAGTCAGTCATTTTCTGCCGTTTATTCCATAATGGGTCAAGGGGAAGCTGGTGCCTATCTCCAGCAGTCTATGGGCGAGAGGCGGGGTACACCTGGACAGGTTGCCAGTCCATCGATCCAATTCACCCAATGCTTCCCAATTTTGGTGTGACCTGTGTGTAATAGCGCTGTCCAAGGTACCAGCATCACTGTCGTCTCCCACAATAGGCGACAGTGTGTTGTCCATGGTGCTGAAACTCTCTGCTACCCCAGTAACCTGTTTATCACACACGCATATGTAGCCTCACACTCCGACTGCAGTAAATCAATTTCTCGAGCATAGTAAGTTTTTAACAAGTTTATGTGACACAATTGGGTCTTATGCCTTTGCCCCTCCATCGAAATTAAATAGTTTTTTTCAGCTTCTATTTCAAGTTATTATTGAACTAGCAGAGTCTTACTATGTTAATTTTGCCCCCTTGTTTGGAACTGAGATCATTCCGACTGGGTCTACTCCAGGAAATATTCTCACAATGGAGAATTACTTTTCAGAACCTCACTTCAGAAAAATTCAAGATGTTCAGTTAAATCAGTGATGCCCTTTCTAGCCAAGCTTATGTCTAAGGGGATTGCTCAATCCACCTCTCCATCCAACGGGTCTGGACTTCCCTAAACCTGAAAAGTCTTACTAAGCAGGTTCACTGAAAGTTCTGTTTAAGCTGGTGTCGGGAAATGACTCGCCTAGCCTCTGACAGCCTACATCCAGAAGTCTCGCCCTTCTTCAACCGGAGGTCTGGATGACTGAGTAGCCAACCGAGTCATTCACAGTCCGACAGTCACTTCTGTTAACGGCTGCTCATTCCCTAATATTACAACTGGCACTTGGTATGTGGGCTAGGTTAATTTTAGTGACTCGGCACAAGCCCCAAGGGCGTTATTTTAATAAACTTGGCTAAGGCAACCTATAAAAACCTCCTAAAATCTCTTAGAACCAGGCAACAAGACTTTTTACCACCAATGAAAAACCAAAAATACGGTGACTCAAATAATTGAATGTCCACGATTTAACTAGAATTTTATATGCTTTCTTTAATTAGTAACGCTTTTGCAGGGGTCAGTAACAGCTTAAATTCAGCAACACAATAAATTCAATAATAGAAATAAATCAATCAACTCAACCTGTCTTTCCCTGATGCTGAAACTAGTGAGTTTGGAGAGGCTTTGAAGACGGAGGCTCGTCCATGCACCCAATGGAGCTGTTCCTTAGGGTAACAACGAGTGGTTTCTTGAGGGGAATACGACTTAATCTTCAGTTTTCCTCCTTTAAGTGGCAGGCACTGATGCTTCAGGCTTCGATGGTTTAACAGAAACTTTGCTGTCATATGTCTCAGAGGACAATGGCTTCCAGAGGCTGAAGAGTTGAAGGAAACTCCGGGGACATAATTGAGGTTGATTCAGGACTTCCAGGAGCCTGAAACTTAGAGCAATCAGCTGTTCACCGATCAAGTTCACTTCTGTTGTCTGGATAAAAAGGCTGTAGTGTTAGAGTCTGTGCTACGGAGGAACCCAGAAAGCAGACGAGGAGGCAGCGTGACGGTAAATGAAAAGTTTATCAACAAAAAGTCACTCTCAAAGAGGCAGAAACAAAACAGAGGCAGGCTGGTTTGACAGGCATGGCATGGTCCACAAGACAAGACATGAGTAGCGATACACAATGAATCCGCAATGTACAACAGAACAGGTGTGTATATATGGAGTGAAAACCAGGTGGAGCAAGACAGATTGACAAGATGCAGGTGAACCGGATAAAGATGATTAACAGAACAGAACATGGCTGGAGCAAGAACAGAAACTCTTGAATATAAACAAAAACCTAACCAGAAAAATAACAAACAAAGCATGATTCAAAAACTGAGAAATATAAGAAAAAACCAGAAATGAAAAACCAAACAACCTCAAATCATAACAGAACCCCCTCGCCGAGACCCTCAGTAGCGTGCGCAGGGGCTGAGGCCTCGCCGAGACCCTCAGTGGCGTGAGCAGGGGCAGAGGAGTCGCCGAGACCCTCAGTGGCGTGCGCAGGGGGGGCTGAGGCGTCGCCGAGAACCCCTCAGTGGCGTGCGCAGGGGGGGGCTGAGGCGTCGCCGAGACCCTCAGTGCGTGGCGCAGGGGGGCTGAGGCGTCGCCGAGACCCTCAGTGGCGGCGGCAGGGCCCGGGGGTCGCCGAGAACCCCCGTGCGTGAACAGAGGCGTCCCTCTTACGACGTCCTCTGCGGCGTGTGGAGGAGGTTGAGGCAGACTTCAGGTCAGGCTGTGGTGAGTCAGGCTGTGGAGTGTCAGGCCTGGCAGAGACAGGCTGTGGTGTGTCAGGCTGTGGAGTGTCAGGCCTGGCAGAGACAGGCCGTGGTGTGTCAGGCTGTGGAGTGTCAGGCCTGGCAGAGACAGGCTGTGGAGTGTCAGGCCTGGCAGAGACAGGCTGTGGTGTGTCAGGCTGTGGAGTGTCAGGCCTGGCAGAGACAGGCTGTGGTGTGTCAGGCTGTGGTGTGTCAGGCCTGGCAGAGACAGGCTGTGGTGTGTCAGGCTGTGGTGTGTCAGGCCTGGAAGAGACAGGCCGTGGTGTGTCAGGCTGTGGAGTGTCAGGCCTGGCAGAGACAGGCTGTGAGTGTCAGGCCTGGCAGCAGGCCGGTGTGTCCGGCTGTGGAGTGTCGGCTGGCAGAGACAGGCTGTGGTGTGTCAGGCTGTGGAGTGTCAGGCCTGGCAGAGACAGGCTGTGGTGTGTCAGGCTGTGGTGTGTCAGGCCTGGCAGAGACAGGCTGTGGTGTGTCAGGCTGTGGTGTGTCAGGCCTGGCAGAGACAGGCTGTGGTGTGTCAGGCTGTGGTGTGTCAGGCTGTGGTGTGCCAGGCCTGACACACCACAGCCTGACACACCACAGCCTGTCTCTGTCAGGCCTGGCAGAGACAGGCTGTGGTGTGTCAGGCTGTGGTGTGTCAGGCTGTGGTGTGTCAGGCCTGGCAGAGACAGGCTATGGTGAGTCATGGTGTGGTGTGTCAGGCTTGAGTTCCATGAGCACCCCCCAGAGAAAACTGAGAAGGTGCTCAGGACCTGGAAGTGGAGGCAGCCCGCCCTCGGGGCCCTCCGAAAGCTCTACAGCAGGCTGTAGACCCGACGTGGACTGCTCAGCAGCAGCGTTCTGGAGACCTGGCGTGGACTGCTCTGCAGCAGCAGCAGCTCCCTGGAGTCCTGGCGTGGAAGGAAGTGGGCAGCAGTAAAATTGCCTTATGGCCGTCCCATAATCCTCCTCCATCTGCCTGATCCTCTCCATCAGCTCCGGAGAGGAATACAAGAGACTGGTCCTTCTGAAGGTCTTGATCTGTCGGGCAAAAAACCTTAATCGCTCCTCCAGCTCGTCAGGTGTTGTCTCAGAACACCGGGCTGGAGGGAGCGAAGACGGCATGGGCGGAGCTGCAGCAAGCCTGGGAGACAGTGCTGTGGCAGCGAAGATGCGGGCTTACTTGCTGCAGCCCTCACGTCAGCTGGCAGGTAAACCACCTCTTCGCCAGCCGAACAGGAAGGTGCTCCGCGCCCAAATTTCTTGTGGCGGGAGGAGGGTGAGGGCTTCACTGCCGGACCAGAGGTGCGCAGCCAGGGAGCAGGCAGAGAACGGCGACGAAGGGGACCTGTCCCCGGGCATGGAATCGCCAACCTGGACCCATCATAAGCCGACTGGGGTACTGACATCCCGCAGAAGGCGCAAGCGTCTTCTCCGCCTCCCGAGACAGGAAAGTAAAGAGGTCCACCGCACC
>JAHHUM010000792.1:0-66546 GCA_036173005.1 Crenichthys baileyi
TAATCATTCACTTTTTGCTGCTGCTTCCCTTCCTCAGGTGGGTGATATGAATCTAGCCTCTTCTTTCAGTCCCAGAACACATCTTCATTGTGTGGCTGTCAGAGAGTTGGGCAAATGATGAAAAGAGCAAGGGCTCTTGACTGTATTCATTCTCACCTGGAGCTGCTGGTAAAGTCAGCATGAGTGCGTTTGAGTAATTTCTGATTAATTTCTGTTTGAAAGCTTCATCAGAGTCCTCAGAAAAACAGTGAAGAACACTGGCTGGGCCTCATTCACAGCTAAATTATTTGCTCTCTCCGTAATTTGCCTTTAGTAACTGTTTTTTGTGTTCACACTTTGACTTGGACATTCTAACAAATGAATGCACTTTGATTGTTGACTGTAGAAAACTTGTTCAATGACCAACTGAAAGATTATTTTTATCTAGTGCTTGTGTTACCCTTTTCTAATGCAGCCCCGGGAAACTGTCCACATGGCCAGTATCACCTTCCAGCTCACTGCGTTGTAAGGTGAACCTCCACCTCCAACATCTAAAAGGTTTCCTTCTAGTATTGTCCAGATTTGTGGACTCTAGTGATTGGACTTCTGCAGGCAGTTCATTACCTTGGATTTTTTTTTCGGGGTATCAGAGCAAAAGAGACTGAACACATTTTGCATCCTTGTTTCTTCTAATTCCCAATGACAAAATTTTAAAAGGTTCTGTACTTTTGCAATCCAGCATTAGTCTGTTAGTGACTTCATATTGACAAAATAAATTAGTTTTAGAGCTACAGGCTCTAAAATCAGAGTGGGGCCAAGATAAGATAAAATCATCTATCAATCATCTTAAAACATCTGCAATCCCCTCTCATGTTTGATTAAGATGGTTAATTAGAGTGATGAATTTACAGCACATGCTGCAGAAACAGTATGTGAAAGGTGCGTTTAGTTAGCAGAACCTCTGCACATATAAAAAAAATGTAAAAGTAAAAAAATGTAACTTGTAAAACCTTATTTAGCAAAGCCTGACTAATCAGTACTGAAAAGGGTTACATATTTTTCAGATAGAGAGAGGTGTTAGATCTTGCAAACTGGGACTAGAAGACAGAAGAATGTAATGAAAAAAAACTCAGACATACCAAAAGAGATATTTTTAAAACAGGGGATGTTCCCCAAACCACACAAATGACTATGTATAGCCTATTTTCTTTTTTCAGTTCAAACCAAAACATCCCAGTCAGAGCTAGTGAAAATCTTCATCCTGGCTGGAGGTTTGTTGTTTTTTTCAGAAATGCTCATTTTCATGGACCATGATGATAGGTTTAACCACAGGGGGAACAAACAACTGAGGCATCAAAACAACCTTTGTTTGTGTGTGCAGAATAGAAAACAGACTAAATCCTAACAAGGTCACACAACCACAACATTTATCTTCTAAACTGCTTATTCCATAGTAGGTCACGGGGGGAGCTGGTGCCTATCTCCAGCAGTCTACGGGCCAGAGGAAGGGTACACCCTGGACAGGTTGCCAATCCATCGCGGGGCAACACAGAGAACAAACAACCATGCACACACTCATTCACACCTAAGGGCAATTTAGAGAGATCAATTAACCTAAAAGTCATGTTTTTGGACTGTAGGAGGAAGCCAGAGTACCTGCTGAGAACCCACGTACGCACAGGGAGAACATGCAAACTCCATGCAAAATCCCGGGCCGGGAGTCGAACCCAGGACCTTCTTGCTGCAAGGGCACAGTGCTACCAACTGCACCACCATGCAGCCTACGTTTATCTTTTTACTGGAAAAAATCTCCAAAAAGTAACATGTTTTTATTGCACTGTAAAAAAGTTTTGTTTATGTCCCATCCATTCATCATTTGTTTTATTCAAGATCAAATCACAATAGGAAAAGACTGAGTAGGGAAAGCCAGATACCATTTTTCCCAGCTAAGTGTTCAGATCATTCTGCAGGACCCCAGGAAATTCTAGGGATGCAGACATTGTGAAAAACAGTCGCTAAAGTTCAAATTGAGCAGCAGAATGGAGAACAAAATGGATTTCAGTGAGTTGCAGTGATCTCAGATGTTGCTGATCTACTGGGATTTTTATTGACAACCAATTCTCAGGTTTACAGTATCTTATCAAAGTGAGTACACCCCTTACATTTTTGTAAATATTTAATATAGAATATGTTTTAATGGGACAACACTAATGACACTTTTGCCCCTTTTTCACTGGCTAGTTTCAGGCGGCATGGCTCCACTCCACTCGGTCTCGCTCTACTCGGTACTGTGAGGAGTGTACTCGCTTCTGTGAGGTACTGTATCTTATGGAAAGACAATAGAAAAATTACCACTGATGACTGCTTCCATCAGGATAATGTCATATAGCTCAAATAATCTCAAACTGGTTTCTGGGACGTGACATGACTTCATTATACTGTAGTGTCCTCTCCAGTCACCAGATCTAAATCAAACAGAGCTCCTTTGGGATGTGGTGGAATGGGAGCCTCATATTATAGATGTGCAGCAAATTTGCAGCATCAATGACATGTCAGTTATGTCAATATGGACCTAAAACTTTGAAGATTTTTCTGACATTTTGCTGAAGTTATGCCATAAAGAATGAAGACAGCTAGGCAAAAAAAGGTCCAGCTTAATACCAAGTTGTACCTTGCAAAGTGGCAAGCTCAGCGAGTTCGAGGTCTCCTCTGGGATGTGTTCTCAGTGGAAACTGCGAGGAGACCTTGCAGAGGAGGGACCCAAAAGGCATCCTGATCAGATGTCCAGACCACCTGAACTGACTACTGTTGGGGTGGTTGCTCTACTCCGAGTTCCCCATGGAGGACAAAGCTCCTTATCCTATCTCTAAGGGTGACCCTGACCAACCCAGTGAGGAAGCTGATTTCATCCACTTGTGTCCAGGATCCCGTTCTTTCATCAGGACACATATCTCATTAGGTTAGGGTTAGACTGTAGATTTACTGGTTGATTAAGAACTTCTGTTTCAGCTTGGCCCTTTCTTCATCGCAAAAGACTGGAACAGCATCTGCAATACTACAGATAAGGCCCCAAACTGTCTGTCTGTACTAGCATTACTTTTATTAAACAAGATTGCAAAATACTTCAACTCCTCTGAGTGAGGCAGAGACTGGGCCACTATTAAAACAGAGTTGATTTTTAAATATTCAAAACTCTACTTCTCTATTCTATTTCAAATGTGCTATTGTGAGAAAAAAGTCAAAACGTTGACCTTTTAATTGTCAATTATCAGATTTCAGATATATCCTTTGTTTAAAATTCCAATATTCTAGATCCCAGATAAACATATTAAAAAAGTGTGTCACTGTTCCAAAATCTCACAGACGACCTGGTGTGAGTAAAGTAGGTCAGGAAAAATGAAAAAAAGGAACTGGAGAGAATAGTTGTGGTGTGGAGTGATGGATAGAGGAGAGTTCAGCTCAGTGCAGGTCGTCATGGGTGGTGAGCTGGTAGGCAAACAACCTTCCTGTGTCAGTAATGAAGGAAAGACGCTTTAACACAACCCAGCTGCTCACTAGTCAAATGGAAAAAATGCATATACTCTAACCTTTAGAGAGGTTAGAATAGAATACAATAAAATAAGTTTAATTTTGCAATAAAATTATCAGATTAAAAACCTAAATCTAAAAAATTGGCAGGTGAGTGTATTAGGCAGCAAGTAAACATTAGCTGCTCAAAGTTAATGTATGAAAATCTGAGACAAGTTTCAGGAATTGAATGAGTTTGGAAAGGGCCAATTGGTATGGATAGATGACTGGGTCATATCATCAAAGCATGACGCTATCTTCAGGATATAAATGATTTGCTGCTATCTTTTG
The DNA here is from genome assembly GCA_036173005.1 of Crenichthys baileyi. NCBI lineage: Eukaryota > Metazoa > Chordata > Actinopteri > Cyprinodontiformes > Goodeidae > Crenichthys > Crenichthys baileyi. The sequence continues at coordinate 3,838 of JAHHUM010000792.1, forward strand.
CAACTATCTTTGTGCCAGATACCACAGAACACCTTCAGCCACTAATGCCAGTACAGTCAGGGCTGTCTTTGCACCTAAAGAGAGCAATGACACTATTTGGGATGTGGTAATAATGTTATGCATAATTGGTGAAAACCCAGCATTTAGGTTAAAGAATTGACCCAGCAGGTTTTTTTTGTTTGCTGTTTCATTAAGCTGCCTGTCTACCTGTCACTGTAAACTGCCTACCGGGTTGAGCTTCTTCTTAATGAGCAACTCCACCACTGCCGCTACGGCCGTCCATGTTTGATGACAAACACTGTGATGCATTTTTCTATTGAACTGAGAAGCAACAGACAATTTGCAGGAGTGAAAAAAAAAGCCAGAATACAATCGGGTCCAGCTAATATGGTACATAAATAAAACATCAGCTGAAGGTTTCGCGCCGTGCTTTCCCCTGGACTTTAGAAAAATTCTTCCAGGCAGTAGGTGATAATGCAGTGGGAGACTTTATGAACAGCTCATTTTGCATTGCTGTACGCCGTCTCACAGCTGCAGTTAGGCAGGAGCTCGGAGACTTGACTCTGTCTATGGAATAATTCAGGACAGTATGTCTGCGCTGTGTTATTAGCTCAGCTTCCAAAGTGGATGTTGACAGCAAATTATCCTGAAATGAATCAGATTTTTATGAAAAATGTTGAGATATATAAAACCACAAGAAGTCGTTTCCCATGAATGAATGGTTTTCAAATTTGTAATATTCTATTTTTTTCCATAGTAAAGTTTAGTATAAATCATAAAACATAAATATGTTTGCTAAGATTTACCTCCAAAACAACAACACTGAAATTCTGAGCATATCCCATTTCATTTATCATTACTTGAATCTGTAAAATATATTAAGGCAAAATCTGTCTTTTACCAATTTAATTTATTTTTTATTTTAAGTTATATGTATCTTATTTTTTAAACCTATATTTACTGTATTTATCTTTGTTGTCTCTGTCAGCTGGATGATCAGCCTTCTCATATATATTAATTGAATTTTTACTGCATTAGCATAATATCACACCGGACATCTTCAAAAGTGCCGGGTTATGCTGCTGCAATAAAAAAAATGTATTTATTTTATTAATAAATTCAAGGGATCCCTCTCTCTGTATGCACCATCCATGTGACCTTTAAAGGAGAAGACCTGCCCCATTGGCAAAACTGATTTGTATAAATTAAGTGTTAACAACAGATGAGTCAATATTATGTTAAACAATTAGTTCTTACGATGGTACTAAATGTACCCAAGTCAGAGGTTGGATTTTTTTAATGTTGTAGTTTTTAATGTTAGATTATACTGCTCCAATAAAACAATTTATTTTAAGGGATTTTAAACATCTGCACCAGTCGTGCCAACTGTAATGGTGTAACTGTAAAAATAAACCAAAACTGGAAGTATGAATGCATGGTTAAATAGTCTATGTGCAGTCTTTGGGAACCCTGCGATTTAATATTTTCCTCTATGATGGTGTTATGGTTCAATCCTTTCTGCGGCTTGCTCTGTTAAATGTCTGAGAGGTTTGCTGTTCCACTCAGCTCACCCTCACCTTGGTGACAGCCCAAGCCAGAGTTTACATCCATGAGAGGCCCCCAGGTTTTCATATGACAGCATCAGACATTCCTGAGGTTTGCTGCACAGTGCTCTGACTGTTCAGAACTCCTGCCAAGTCCATAGTAACAGACAAGCCTATATTTAGTCGCGTTTAGGGACTGTTGGAAAGCGCTTAAAATAGTTTTTTGGGGAGACACTTCTTTCATGCTCCTTCTTAGGGGTCCATTAGAGTCTTAAATATAAAAACTGCACAAACACAGCCCATGTTGTACTGAACAAATCGACTCTTGAGATCTCTATAGATGTAACTGTTTCTCTGAGACAACTGTGAAAAAGTCTAAAGGGTAAACTTAAAAGTCTCAACGTTTAATCCTTATACTTAATTTTTAACAAGTCATTACATTTATAAAATAGTCCAATCAAATCTTTTTCCACGTTTTGGGAGGCTTCTGAAGTTTTTAGCCTTTGGCTGTTGGCACAACTCTAGCCAAAACTGTGCAGCTTTCGCCCACAATCCTCTTATCTAACCGTTCAGTGCTCTAATCTTGCCTAAAGGGAAGCCTGCATCTTTCAAGAAGATCTTTCATAGAAGAGCAACAGGAACAATGACTGACAGTTTCTCCTAGCAAAGGTTAAACCTCTGGTTGGCCTGATGTGAGAGTTTCAGAGGTATGAGTTAAATCTCCAGAGTCTCCAACCTGAATAAAACACCAAACAGAGACTATTACAGTGACTGACAGCTTCAATGGATGTCAATGATCTCTGAATCCTCCCATCAAAGGCTCAAAGGGAATTATACTAACATGAAAGAGAACTGGGATCCATCTTTGACTAAACAAATTCGATCCATTTTTATCTCTAACTCTCAGTGAGCTTGACAAGTCGCCCTATAGAACATCTTCTAAAGTGACAAAATGAAACACCTTTTATCAAGGCTTCAATTGCTGTCCGGGTTATTCAGTGGTGTCACCAGGGATCTGCCAAGAGGGGGCAATAACCACCCTCGTGAATTAGCTAGACAATAAAACAAATATGCCCTCTTCTTTGCAAAATAGCTCAAGCACAAACAGACTGAATGGATAGCATCTGTGAACACTAATTTTTAAGTCTTGCCTAAGATTCCCAATTAGACTTTTAATGAACAGTTTTATACATGAATGTGCTTTGATTTAAACAATCAAAAGATTTTTGTCACCTGAGCTGTGGAACTCCCCAGACTCAACGGGGGCCTCTGGGTTGTTTCTATGTTCTCAATATTCGACCTGGAGGGTTTAGATGGATGGCCATGGATTGGTAGGTTTGCAGTTGTTTCTGTTTTCAGAAGATGAACTGAGCTTCATTAAATGTTCAAAGCATGGGATATCGTTTTATAACCTAACCCTGTTTTAAACTTTATCCCTGCCCTGCTTTGTCTGTTCCTTGGTCTCAAAGATGCTGTTTTTTCCACTAATGTACTCTAACAAGCCCCTGAGGCTTTCACAGAACAGCTGTATTGCTATTGAAATTAAATTAAGCACACATGGACTTCATTTACCAATTAGATATCTTCTGCAAATATAACAACAGGGTATTAAAACTCTGAAAACATAGTTATTTAGCCACCCATTTGAAAACAGTCTGGAGGTGACCCCATGATGATCACTAAGCTTGAGCATCGTGACCTTTTTAATACAGGAGAACACTCACTGTTGTGCCACCAAACCCCAAAAAGGAATTGGAACTTGCAAGCATGTGAATGCTAAAGTCCAGGAACAGCCAGCTGTTTAAACACAGAAGGAAAGAGAGGATATTTGTAAGCCGTATAATTATGTGGCATCAGCAGATTAACTACCAATGTGAGCCAGTATCCACCGTTGCCCCCACTCTAAACACAAAAGCGTACCAATGCTTTGTTTAGACTGTCCTACAGAAGGGCTTGGGTTATGCAGTTTCTTTGTTTATTTTGGGCATATATTTCACAGCCTGAATTTGTCCACTGATGAACGGAAAAATTTAATCAGCCATTCATGTTTGAGCCATCTTACAAACAATCCACTCAGGTCCATCAATGTTCGCCTAAACATAGAGTCTTGGAGTCTAAGCATTGCACTCAAAACATTAAAGTGGTGAAATAGTTGCTTCAAATGCTAAATGATAATGACAGCCCATCTGTAAAGATGCTAGTAAACATCAGAATTCAGATTTATATTTGCATTTCTGCAACCAAAAGATGGAAATGCATGTATCCAAATGTACTGGGAGAAATAACATTTAAGTTTTTTTATTGAGAAGCACTGCAGGCTCAGGATGGCACAGTGGTCCAGGCTCGCGACCCCTTTGTGTGATGGTGTTAAGAGATGTCTAGGACAGAAACCTTATATTCAGCGAGCTGGAACGACTTCCCAGAGAGTCCTGGACTTGTTCAATAAGCTGTTGACAAGCAAAGCCATTGCCCTGATTGCCCTCTCTCTTCCTCCTGCTGAATGGCTCCGTCAGTTAGAAAAACCCCAGACAGTTTGAGTAAAGCGGCCTGTGTGCCCTTGTGTGCCTTTTTTATGTTTGCACTTTGTTGACCACACTTTTTTGCATCCTGACAGCTTGTCTGAAGAAACCGTGCTACAGAGCAGATAGGAAGTATGCTGACAGTATCCTGAAAAATATAAAGGGTATGTTCGTGACATAAAATGTCATTAAAACAACTTTTTTCTTTCCAAATGAGGGACCATAGGTTGGGGTGAACTTGCAGACTTTTCTTTTTTTTCTGGCTATTTTTATATTATTTTTATATTTAGTATCAGTCTGTTACTCTACAAACTGAAACGTCTTTGTCTGATTTGGCAATTTTAAATCTAAGCAAAAAATAATCACACCAGGAGTTCTTTAGGGCTCCAGTTTCGGGCTCATTTCGGGCCCATATCTACATACTTCTTCTGATTTGGATAATGAAGTACTACAATATTCACTATGATACCAAGAGTGTTGGGTCATTTGCCTTTACACAAATATGAACTTTAATGATATCCCATTTATAAAGCAAAGGCTTAGGCCTTCAGTTCTTCTGGTAGGCTGTCTATAAGGTTTAGAAGTTTGTTTAGGGGAATATCTGATCATTTTTCCAGGAGAGCATTTCTAAAATCAGGCACTGATGTTTAATGAGAGGGGCTGGCTCACAGTCTCCACTCTAATTCATCCCAAACATGTTCTATGAGTTTGAGGTCAGCGCTCTGTGTAGATCAGCCAATATCACAAATGTTTGCAGAAGTCAGTGTCCATGCCTAGGTTCTTAATTATATATATCTGTGGCCATGGAAGTGTTTAGAACACTAGAATTCAATGATTTGGAGGAGTTACCCAATACTTTTGGCACTATAAGATATCCTAATATATGTATGCTGATGACACACGGCCGTATGTTTCTGCGTCACCACATGACCACAGTCCCTTACACTGACTGAGTGAGTGTGTCATAAGATCAATCAGCAGATTTGTTAGAATGTCCTCCAACTAAAAGCAGAAAAGATGTAAGTCATTATTTTTCACAAAATACAAGGTAAGACATCAACACTTAACTAGACTCAATAAGGCTACAAACCACAGAACATACAAGAACAGTTGGCTTGATTATAGGCCCAGTCCTCAAGGCACTGCTATTGTTCCCAAATTCATGTGATGTCAAAGGACAGAATTTAAAACATTATTTTAGGTAGAAAGAGGACTCAATGGTCTTGAGCCTTGAGTTTTTTATTTGCTGTGAACCATCTGGAGTCCATAAATTATCAGATACCTGTTTACTTGCCACTGACTACCTCTGGGGCTGTTTGAAAAATTTCAATTTATTTTCAAGGTTGATAATAAATGCAGTTGTTGCAAAGCTTTGTGGTGCTTTCTAAAGCGTTGCAGTCCTTAATGCCTCTATCTGACCTTGCTGGCAAAAAAAACGAATGTGTGTGCTGGCGGGCCTCCCCTGAGCATCTGCTTCCAGCAGTAATAGCTACCTTCCTCCGTGCCCTGCAGAAATGTGCAAGGTGCAACCATGTTCGGGGACTTTAGAACAGATTGTTTCGTCTCTAACAGCCCAGTGAGCCTTGAACCTAGGGATGAAAACGACCTTACATCTCCAAATGTGTGAAAAACAAAAAATAAATAAAAAGAGCCAAACACCAAAGACTACACCATCATTGTTTACAACAACTTCTTTTAAAGCAACAATCTTTAAGATTTTCTGTCAGGAAATAGCTGATATAAAGCTGCTTGGTTAAAAGATTTAAATCCTTTAATTCTGTTTTTTAAGGATCATTAAGTTATTGCATTATTATTGTGGAAATGAAGAAGAGCAATGGAGTTCACAGTTAAAATCTAAAAAAAAAGGAAGAATATTATGATTATTGCCCAGGAAGAAAGACAGAGAGAGTTGGGGTTTTGTCTAAGCATGCCCCTGACCTAGCCATCTCAGGATCCCCCTTCACATGAAACCTTAGGAAAAAGAAACGTAGGATTTGCATTATAATGAACTGACATGTTGCTGTCGAAGCAAATTTGAATGTAAGAGAGATCTGCTTTAGACACTTTTTGTTGGTGTTTTTTTAGTGGTGCTTTATAGTACTTGTTGAGAATGAGCATAGTAAAAATTCTTACAATTTATTTAAATAAAAATTACCATGAAAAAGGAGTTGAAAAGGGGAATTATGAAGAGCGAGGAAAGGGTGTCATGGATAGGAATAAAGATATAGGTAATAAAAACAGTTGGAGAAAAGGGTGAAAATGATTGGAGCGAAAAAAGGGGTCATGAAGAAGGGATGAGAATGATACATTCTAAAAAGGAGTGATGTGAGGAATGAGTGAGACAAAAGGGTAGTTAAGAGGGATGGCTGGGACAAAAAAGCCGTGTAAGAAGAGAAGAAAAGAAGAGAGAATTAGGTTAAGAGGGATAAGTGGGATGAAAATATTCAACAGAAAAATGAAAGAGAAGTGAAAAAATAGGTCTAAGAAGGAGTGGGGAGAATGAGTGGGATAAATAGGGGTTGTAATGATGGATTAGAAGGACGAGGGGATTAAAAAGCTTGGTGTAGAAGGATGAGAAGGATAGATGAGATGAAAGGTAATGGAAATGTAAAGGAGGAAATGTAAAAGGAAATGTAAAAAATGGATTGTAAAGAAGATGAAGGGGATCAAAGGAGTTGTAAATAGGGTTTATAAGGAAGAGTGGGATGAAAACAGGTTGTAAAGAGATATGAGAACAAAGAGCGGGATGAAGAGGGTTGTAAAAAGGGACAATGAGGAAGTATGAGATAAAGAGTGTTATTAAAGTGGGATGAGTATGTTGTAAAGGAGGTAAAAATATATATAAGATTAAATAGTTGCATGAAAAGGGGTCATAAATTTAAATGAGGAGATTGGGTTCGATGCAAGGGTGTCATAAAGAGGGATGAAGAGGACAAGTTGGATAAAAAGGGATCATAAGAGGAGGGTGGGTTGGATGAAATCTGGATGTAAAGGGCTCTGGATGAAAAATGGGTTGAAAGTGCGTTGGAAAGAGGGCTGAGTGGGTTGGATGGAATAAAAAAGATTTGGAAAAGGAATGAAGAGGATGAGTGATGACATGAGTAAAATAAGGATTGTAGGATGATGGAGATGAAAGGAGAGCTCAATAAGTGTCTTGCATGGGTGAGAAGACTTGTCCCCTCCTCCCAACTAAGTTAACAGTTATTCGCTTTTTAAATTGTATATACATTATTTTCTTGTTGTTTCTTGTGTGAAATTACATTTTAACAAATTTTAGTTTTGAGCGGGAAGATGATGCAACAAATAAAAAACTAAATCTTTTTTTTCCCCAGGTAGCTACATTTCCAAGATTCAATGTTAATTAGTGGTGTATGAAAACCCACAAATTAGGTTGGACCGCGTAATTAATCAGGGAAGTTAATATGATTAAACCCTGTTGTCAGTAGTTTGTGCCTGATAAATGATACCTCTAAGAAGCCCAGAGATCTGCAATCCCATATGTGATATTTTGATAGAAATCCACAATTATCCACAATTAGGGATGCACTGTAAATGTTAAATATGCATGAGCAGAAGTTTGCTATTGCTATAGTATTTGTCGCCTTAATGAATTCTATTTCTAGGATAAGAAGTCTTTTTTATCATCGGAGTTCAATGGTAGACGTTTGTTAATATAGTTTTCCAAATTTACACATTCCTTTAGTTCATTTTGCTCTAGCAAAGATGAATGTGTCTGTGCTAAATTAACAAATATAAACTAGAAGAACATATGAACCATCCTTGATACTTCTTCAAGGCTACACACACGTGAGACACAACACATATTGCCACAGAGAGTGTCATAGTTTTGTTGACGGATTTGACCCACATGCAGATTAACACTCAGGAGGTAGAGAAAAAGTTTAGCAAGTTTATCTCCCACAGGACTGGATAATGGAGTTGAACCCGGGACTGGAAACACACTGCTGCACAGTAGGAGGATCAGGTAAGTATGATATTTTTCTGGATGATATTGCGTAACACTGAAGGTGGGTTTGCTTACAGAGTTGGAGATGAGGATCCATCAGGGTGATGCGAAGTCTGGGAGTGAGATTGACAGATTGCTGGGTGGAAATCCTTCTTGATCCAATGTAGGAGATACTTGCACAGGAGGAAGTTCACCTGAGGGGAGCAAAGACAAGGAGGTAAGAATTATGATCTCGTGGGAAGGCACCAATAGCTCTGGCCGGTTAGCGTTACCAAAATCGGCAAACACTCAGGCGCTGAAGTGCTGGCAACCTGTTCCTCATATACTCCTCCAGATGAAGATAATGAGCTGCACCTGCCACCCTCTCACCCCAGGAGCTCAGGCAGCATCTAGTGGTTAAACACAGTAAATAGCAGGCAAAATAGAAGACCGGATCTCCCAGACCCCGACAGAGAGATCAATATCTGCAGCCATCGAATCTTGCTCTCACATCCTGTGTGTTTTAGAATCAGAATCAGAGTCAGAATCAGCTTTATTGCCAAGTTTGGACAGACGAACAAGTAATTTGACTCCAGTACACTTTGCTCAAAGTGAAGATTTTAAATATTATCTAATGTACATATATTTGACTTTACAATGGAATATAATGTGAGATCAGTCCAAGTATGCATTTTGTTGTTCTAGAACTCTGACTGTCAAATGTTCATCAGAGAAACAGCCAGTGGGACGAAACTGTCTCTGTGGTGGCTAGTTTTAGCAGACAGCGCTCTGTAGCGTCGACCTTAAGGTAAAAGTTTGTGTGCAGGGTGTGTGGGGTCTGCAGAGAGTTTAACTGCCTTTTTCCTGACCCTACCCTGTATAAATCCTGGATGGAGGGAAGGTCAGCCCTGATGGTCCTCTTTGCAGACCTGATTGTGCGTTGCAGTCTGGACCTGTCCTGTTTTGTGGATGAGCCAAACCACACTGAGATGGACGAAGACAGGACAGACTGAATTATGGCAGCGTAGAAGATGACCAGCTGGTCCTGTGGAAGGTTTTACTTCTTGAGTTGCCTCAAGAAGTACAGTCTCTGCAAGGCCTTCTTCCGAATATTGTCTATGTGTGAGGACCATCTCAGGTTTCGAAAAATAGTGGTTCCTAGGAACTGGAAGTGCTCCACAGTGTTGTTGAGGATGGTTAGGGGAATGTGTTCTGGTGGTGTTGTCTTGAAGTCCGCCATCATCTCCACAGTCTTGAGTGGGTTAAGTTCCAGGTGGTACTGACCACACCAGTGTACCAGCTGATCCACCTCTTGTCTGTAGGCAGACCTGTCACTGTCCTGGGTCAGTCCAAGAGCAATGGTGTCCTCCGCAAACTTCAGGGATTTTACAGACGGTTCCGCTGAGGTGCAATCATTTGTGTAGAGGGAGAAGAGGGGTGGGGAGAGAACACACCCCTGGGGGGCGCCAGTGCTGATGGTTCTCGTGCGGGAACCATCAGCTAAACATGCTTTACCATAGTTTCTCTAAGTTTAGGATCAGAATCAAAATGCATCTATGTTGATATGCATCAGACAGAGTAGAAAAAGACTACCGTACAATTTTACAGGGCCTTGCAAAAGTATTCTTTCTCCTTGAACTTTTCATTCTGTCACAATACTGCCACACACCTTTATGTATTTTAAATGGATCTTATGTGATAAATTAACACAAAATAGCACATACTTGAAAAGTGAAAAATGAATACTAGCTTTCAAAAACGTGGCATCCATTTGTATTTAGTCAATACTTTGTTGAACCTCCTTTCACTGCAGTTTGTGATACATTTCTACAAGGTTTAAGCCTATTCTTCTCTGTCGTATAGCTAGGCAGATTGGATGAAGAGTGTATGTGTATGTAAGTCTTAACAATTTATTCTCGAAGACCACGCCGACACCCGGCGCAGGTGAAAACCCAACGAGGTTTATTTCCAAGGAGATGAGTTCCCTCCTTGTTGATTCAGTCAACTAACGGTTTTAATTTTCCTCTCCTGGACGGATGAGAAGTTACCGTTTTTTTTCCTTGATTTTGATTTGATCGTGGATGCGTGATTCCCCCCCCCCCATCCCTCATTTTTCTTCAGACCTGATCCATCCTCAACCGGTGGAGAGAAGAAATCAACGTCAAAGTAATTTTGTTCTTTTTTATATTAAACCGGATAGGGGCATTTAGAGGTCTGGGCAGGATGAGTGAAGGTGATTTTGAATCACCTGTAGTTAATCTAAGGTATCAACTTGCTGCATGCAATACTGATTGAAGCGCTGCTGAATCCTGTGTGGTTGTTTTGTCCGGCTGATCCCAAATCAGCCAGGAGTTAGAAGTTGGACTTTAAAAGTTTTTCATTCAAAACAACTGTGGTCTGGGCCTCACATGACCACTCTTTTGTTCCAGTTTTATTACTGGAGTTTCTCCACTGAGTTCCCGCCTCAGAGTTTATGACTCTTTGTTCAAGATTTGGGGCGTTGAGCTGGTAGTGGCTAAAGGGACGTGGCCCCACCGTTTTATCAGCTGATCGCTACAATCGAGACATCAACACCACAGGAGGATTTATCTTTCCATTTAACCCAAATTACACATTTTGTCCATAAAACTCCTGGTTTGATCTTCATAGACACTAAATGCGCACATATTTTTCTTTTATTATTATTGTTAGGTAGTCATTTTTATTCCCTTTGTGTAGAATGGTGCTTGTTAGTTAGGTGAAGGTTTTGGACCAGAATAATGGTATATCAGGATTATTTGGCTTCAATAAGTCTTCGTATATATAATTAAGCGAAGCGTTTGTGTTTATTTCGTGCAAGAGTGATTTATCTGTCAAAACAAGGTCGAAGATCCTCCACCTTCGGTGAAGTGGTTGAATAAACAGTGACAGTTTGTGGTTTTGGTTAATAATTTGTAATTATTAAAGAGCTTTGAGCCCATAATCACAACACCAGAGGACATCTCTGATTTCTATTCGTAAGTAATGATTGTTGGTTAAGAAATTCGTTTTTTTTCCCAAATTATGATTTTAAATTATAATTCTTGATAACTATTAATTAATCAATAATCATAATCCTTACAATCTACACATCCCACTGTAGCTCTAGCTTTACATATATTTAGGGGTTGTTGTTCTGCTGGAAGGGGATTCTCCAATGCAGCTGCAAGTCTTTTGCAGCACCTAATAGGTTTTCTTCCACAATTCCCATGCATTTATCCCTATCCATCCTCTCATCATTTCTGATCAGTTTCCCTTTGCCTTCTTAAAAATAGAGTCCCCGCAGCATAATACCACCATGTCTTTTTGTGGGGATGGTGGTTTTAGGGGACCAGAGGATTTCGTCTCTTCTTTTTGCAGATGACGTGGTCCTGCTGGTCCCCTCTAACCAAGACCTACAGCATGCGCTGGGGCGGTTTGCAGCCGAGTGTGAAGCCGCTGGGATGAGGATCAGCTCCTCCAAGTCCGAGGCCATGGTTCTCGACCGGAAAAGGGTGGCCTGTCCTCTTCAGGTTGGAGGGGAGTTCCTGCCTCAAGTGGAGGAGTTCAAGTATCTCGAGGTCTTGTTCACGAGAGGGGGAAGAATGGAGCGGGAGATCGACAGACGATCGGTGCGGCTGCCGCAGTAATGGGGGCGCTGTGCCGGTCCCTTGTGGTGAAGAGAGAGCTGAGCCGAAAAGCGAAGCTCTCGATTTACCGGTCGGTCTACGTTCCTACCCTCACCTATGGCCATGAACTTTGGGTCATGACCGAAAGAACGAGATCCCGGATACAAGCGGCTGAAATGAGCTTCCTCCGTAGGGTGGCCGGGCACTCCCTTAGAGATAGGGTGAGGAGCTCGCCCATCCGGGAGGGGCTCGGAGTAGAGCCGCTGCTCCTCCAGATCGAGAGAAGCCAGTTGAGGATGCCTCCTGGACGCCTTCCTCGGGAGGTGTTCCAGGCACGTCCCACCGGGAGGAGGCCCAGGGGACGGCCCAGGACACGCTGGAGGGACTATGTCTCTCGGCTGGCCTGGGAACGCCTTGGGCTCCCCCCGGAGGAGCTGGAGGAGGTTTCTGGGGAGACGGTCTTCTGGGTGTCTCTGCTGAGTCTACTGCCCCCGTGACCCGGTCCCGGATAAAGCGGAAGACGACGAGTACGAGTACGAGTACGAGGTGGTTTTAGAGTGATATGTGAAGTTACTTTTCCACCATACATTGTGTTTTTTATGTAGGCAATAAAAGGTCAGTTTTGGTCTCACACACATTTGCTATGTTCTCCAAATGGCTTCTGATGTATTTATACTGATATTGAGCTACATATAGGTGGACTCTATTTACTAATTAGGTGACTGCTGGACATCTGCCATTGGATTTTATTTAGAGGGGTATCAAAGTAATAATTGGTAAATACATATCTACATCGCATTTTTTTGATTTTTCTTTGTAAAAAATGGAAAACCATGAATACTTTGCAATCATGCAATACTTTTCTTGGTCTATCACATAAAATACTGTTAATAATACTGTTTTGAGGTTGTAATGTGACAAAATGCAAAAGAGTTCAAGATGCATGAATACTTTTGCAATCATTTTAAATCATTATTAAGGAATAAGGAATTGATCCAGCTGTTGGTTTTCCCCTCATATCAGTTTGTCAAAACCTAAAGTTTTTCTGTTTCTCTGTGTGGTTAAGGGTGCAGCTGCCTTCCCCGCTGCTTAAGACAACACTGACCTTTTCCCAGATAAATGAGGAGGAAACTCTGCCTGGATGTTATAAGATACTTTGTACTGACTGCTGTACAGGATCAGCACTGACCAGAAAGCAGTTTCCAGTTCTGTTCATACTTTCCACTTTAAAGAAACATGATCATAGAGAATATTCAGGACCACAATTTCCCCTCGCAGGGGTGTATGTGGGCTGATGCGGTCAAAATATTTCCACTGACACACCATGACTGACCACTGCAGTAAAGCAATAAACTCTATGACATCCCACACTTTGATGTCCTGTATCAAAAGGAGTGCTATGTGACTATCATAATACTAGTATACATTGCAGTATTTTAGAAAAACCAAATTATAACGGTGAAAGACAGGTTTCTTCCAACAGTGTTGCTTAAAACTACTAGTGTTACAAATAAACAATTTTCATGACTTTTAAATTCTTCTAAAGTCACTTCAGGTTTAATCTGCACATGTTGTAGTTGCAAGGGAAGTTACAGTCGACCAGCATCTGGTCAAATGTTCTCTCCTTGAACTGGCTCAGACAGAGAAAAAAAAAACAATGCTGCTTCTTCTAATTATGGGCTCTCCTGATAAACTCATACTGACAAGCAACACCCACAGTTGCACAGTAGTCTGGCTGCTGACTCCCTGTTCGAGCTGTCTCTTATAGCTAAGCCATAAACTGTGCTGCATTCATTCTTTCAGGTTTATGTTGTTCTCTCTCTTAAATTTTAGATTGCAATCCTTTTATAACAAATTTTTTGCACATCCCCCTTCCCCCAACACTCACCTACCTCACCTGTATACATGATCTTTGCAGCAAAGTCCTTGCTCCTGTCATGATTTGTAGGTATTAGAGTTTTGTTTTGGATCTTTCTCATAATTGTTTTTTTTTCAGGTGATGGTTTACTTAAATTCTTTTTTTTTCAGTTTCTTAGTCATTCTGTTTAATGGGACATCGGCAGGGGTGAAAGTGAGCCGGTACAGTCGGTACTGCGTACCACTAAAAGATTCTGCGCCGGTACGCAGTACCGGGAAGAGGGAAGAACAAGTCTGCTATGAAGCCGTCATCCAGAACCAGCTACCAGAACGGCTGCAAAAATTCACGAGCACACAAAGATCATATCCGCTACCAATAGACAGTCTAAAACACGACTTAATCAGTTTATAAATATAGCTATTTTCCCCTCATTCCAAATTGTTTCTGCACTGTTCTGAAATGTTGGAGCTTCAATGCTCTTTCTTTGCTTCTCTCCCCTCAGAGCTCAAGGCTTTTATGAACGGCCAGCCTTTAAAACGAGCACCGCTACGTTTAATGTCAGTCTGCTCGTTGCGAAATACCCCAGTTAAAAGCAAAGGGAGAACAACTAGTTGTGTTTCATGTTACTTTGCTGAATTACAACACAGCACAGCTCGAAAATACCGTTTACGACCAGCGATTTCACATACACTACACGAGAGCGCATGCGTGCTTACCTCCAAAACAGAGCGGTTGCCAAGGAGATCAGTGCGTTCGATTTAATGGACTGGGAGATTTTACACAGGTGGTGCACAGACATAAAAATACGCTGCTTTCATTAGGACAGGACGAACAATAAATCACTTACCATCTACAGACTTAATTAAAAAATAAAACAAAAGAAAACAACCGAACTGTCAAATTTTGAATTTAAATGAAATCAAAACTTGACCACAATGCAGAGAACAATAATTTCTTTGTTCAAAAGAAAAGACGGAAACTGAAGATGAAAAGTTATGCATCAGAAAATGGAGCGAGAGAGAAAGATCTCGTGGGGGCCACAGATGAGAGTAACAATTAACAAGAGAAAGATCTCGAGGGGGCCACCCGGCCGGGGGTCTTTCTGCATGGAGTTTGCATGTTCTCCCCGTGCATGCGTGGGTTCTCACCGGGTACTCCGGCTTCCTTCCACAGTCCAAAGACATGCCTGTTAGGTTAATTGGTCACTCTAAATTGCCCTTAGGTGTGTGAATGAGTCTGTGCATGGTTGTATGTGTGTTGCCCTGCGATGGACTGGCGACCTGTCCAGGGTGTACCCCGCCTCTCGCCCATAGACTGCTGGAGATAGGCACCAGCTTCCCCGCGACCCACTATGGAATAAGCGGTAGAAAATGACTGACTGACTGATTGACTATATATATATATATATAATATATATATATTATATATATATATATATATTATATATATATATATATATATATATATATACAGGGGTTGGACAATTAAACTGAAACACCTGGTTTTAGACCACAATAATTTATTAGTATGGTGTAGGGCCTCCTTTTGCGGCCAATACAGCGTCAATTCGTCTTGGGAATGACATATACAAGTCCTGCACAGTGGTCAGAGGCATTTTAAGCCATTCTTCTTGCAGGATAGTGGCCAGGTCACTACGTGATACTGGTGGAGGAAAACGTTTCCTGACTCGCTCCTTCAAAACACCCCAAAGTGGCTCAATAATATTTAGATCTGGTGACAGTGCAGGCCATGGGAGATGTTCAACTTGACTTTCATGTTCATCAAACCAATCTTTCACCAGTCTTGCTGTGTGTATTGGTGCATTGTCATCCTGATACACGGCACCGCCTTCAGGATCCAATGATGAAGTTTATTTTGTTTATATCAACACAATTTAATGCAGTTCTTCCCATATGTGTTAATAGCTACAACTGAGAGTGATTTAAGAGTCTTCTGTGTTCCAAGTGTGTTTTTACCTTTTAGGTCTATCTCATTGAAACAGAGCATGCTTTTGATGCAGTGCATATGTAAAATATTGATTTGCTTACTGCAAAGAACAGGCTGTGTTTGAAAGGAATTTAAAATATTGCTTATTTGCGTTACAAATCATGTTACACAACAAACTCAAACCTCCCAGTTTGTCTGAAAGTCTTTCAAGCCTCTGCCTGGATAAGTGAAAGACAAGAAAAAGTGAGCTTTAATGTCTTCCGATGGTTTGACAAAATATGTATAATTAAAATTCCTGCAAACTGTTCCTTTTTTTAGCTAATGTTGTCTAAAAACATAGTGCTCCCTCTCTGAACGTCCTTTCAGACTGTAGTTGTGGCTGCAGGTTAATTTACAGTGTCTCCAGTCTGCTTGTAAACAAAAAATGAATTATTGCCTACCAGCCAACATGTGTGCCAGAACAAGAGCCAAGAGGGATGAACTGCAAAGGAGCAGAAATTAAATCTAAACAAACACTTGACAGTATATACCTGAAAATAAGAAGGGGGAAAAATGAACATAGGTGGGACAAGCTCCAGAAATCAGTTCCGAGCTCAGTTCATCAGACTAAATTGCAGCAGAGTTGGTAGGGAGGAGAACCAAAGTGCTGACAAACAGCTTCAATATGCATTTCTGTGTAAACATAAACTTGCATGGAAAATGTTAGGTTATTGTGGGCTGTTTAAGCCCACTCAGTCGGCGTTGAGTGACAAGGAGCAGCGCCCACTGTGAACTTCATGGCCCAGTTTCCCACTGTTGGACATAGAAGACAACTTCCCACTGTTTCCCCAATGAAAGCTTCCTGACCAACTGTTATTCGGCTACAAAGTCTATTTCCTCTTCTGTGCGGTGGCTGAAAACCCTGGGGGAAGAGATAAGATGTGAGGGTGGATTCGGCTCTCAAAGCTGTGAATCTTTTTACACGTCCTCCTCGCAGCTCATGTTGGAGGCTGTTGCTGTCTGAGCTAATTGGCTGGAAGGACTTTGCCCGCCTGAGGCTATGAAAGAAAAAGAGCAGCAGAAACCAACTGTCCTTCCCTCCAGTTGTGCGTTAAATCATGAGGAGTGGAAAATTTAAAGAAGTGCAGTACTTTAGGATTTGTTTTAATTAAACAATATATATTAATATGCAGGATGCAGGAAAAAGATGGACATTAGAGGAACATTTGTTTTATTTTCTTTCATCCTAGTCTGTAAAATTAACAGACCTGCGCCTCCTTTAATTCCCAAATCCGATATCTTTGTTCTGCCTGAATTCACAGCAAGATGTCTGGTATCCAACACAACATTACATTTTACATTCCCATCACACCAGCTGCTTTAAATTGTAATTTTTGCAATTATCACCTTCTGTCTAAGAAATACGCAACACTTTAAAGCAGTGACTGCATGGTCTTTGTTATTTTATTAAACATTTGCTTTTTACATTTACAGAATGGTATCAAACAAATAAAAATAATAATTTATGAATTTTCTCTTATGAAATTCATGATTAAATATGTAATATGTTCTATCATGATTTGTAGGTATTTGAGTTTTGTTTTGGATCTTGCTTATGATTGTTGATGTTTTGCTTGTGGTGCTTTAGTTAATTTCTTTTTGGTTTAGTTTCCTATTCATTCTCTTTATGGAGCATTTTATTTCAGTTATTACTGTAAGCATTTCCTTTGGTTTTATTGTGTCTTTGTATCTCTGTTTAGTTCTTATCATGTTTTCTTTCCATTTTCAGCCACTGCCACCTCAATTAGTTTCATTTAGCTTCACGCCTATCAGTGTCACTGCTTTCACCTGTGTCATGCTCCATATGTATACTCTTCTGCCCTCTCTACTCCTTACTGGAGTATACTGTTTGCCAAGCGTGCCCATGTCTGTGAATGACTCTGTCCTTGGTTTGCCTTGCCATGCCTGTCCAAACCTGTTTTTGTCCATGCTCCATGTCTGGATGCCCTCACATCTGCCTTGTAATTTTTTGGTTTATTTTTATGAAACATTTTCGAATCACAGTGTTGCCTCTGCCTGCCTGTCTGCACTTGGGTTCACTCCAAAAACCACAACAGGTTATTCTTCTTTTTCTTTTTCCTTTTATCAACAATATTCGTTTGGAGTGTGATGAATGAAAAACAAACTCTCTTCATAGCCACATTGAAATGTCCTAGCATAAATCTTAGGGAATATTTTACCAATTTTCTTGGGGTTGGATTCAGGGCTTTGGGGGTACTGCTCCAGAAGCTCACTGCTGTTCTGCTTTATCAATTCTAAAACCAGTTTTGATGTGTTGCAGTCATTGTTCTGTTGGAAACCCCATTTGTGTCTGAATTTTAACTAGCTTGTTCTTGATTTCAGATGAAGCAGAAGAATTTGGATTTTCTCCTTCCTCCTCATTATCTACTATGTACAATGCACCAGCGCTTACTAACAGTTAACTATTCCATTAGCATGATACTGCCACCAAAGTTGGCTCAATCAGATTTCAAACTCTCACCTTGACTTCTCCAAACATATTTGCCATTATAAGCAAATAGCTCAATTTTTCCTCAATTCCTCCAGAGGGCATTTGTTTTGTCCATGTGGTCACCTGTAAATTTAAGCTGTCCTTGAAGATATTGACTCTGGAGCTTGGTAGGCACATGATGATATTAGACTGGCTTCAATGTGGAAAAAACATTTGTATTCAGCATCTTCCAGTTTATGTTTTGCTTGAGCTTAGGTGGTTCCTGGGTTGCTCTTGAAAATGCTAACCAATTTAATTTAGTCTAAAGATGAACATTTTTCATAAATAGTTAAAATCTGGAGACAGGTCCCTGGGTCGCTCAATTGGTAGAGCAGGGGAAATCATGTGAAGAGTCCTTGATGCTGTTGTCCTGGGTTCAATTCCCAGTCTCACCCCTCTTTCCCCATTCACTTTCCTGTCAAATTACTGCTTGACAAAGGCCTCTAGTGCAAACAAACATTGAAAGAAAAAAAAAAAAAGCTTTGACACAACAGGTTTTCAGACAATGATCCAAAACTCACATCAAAATTGGTTTGAATGGATAAAACTTGTTAACGTTCAACTTGTGGGATAGTTCCAAACTCAATCTCTGGACAATGTGTGGACTGTGGTTAAAATTGGGATCTGTGCCAGAAAACCAACCAATTTAAATGAACTGTGCCATGTTTTCAAGAAGAGAGGTGAAATATCAAGCCAGAATTTTAGTGGTGGGATTGTTTCCTTCTCGAATACATTTACTGTAATTGAGGGTTGATTAATTTTTCACACATTTTACCATGGTTGCCACTAAATACTGCTGGCACTGTATATGCAGTTCTAAATATTCTTTATTTTGTAATTACACCTTTGTTAAAAATCTTGTGGTCCACAGCTGTTAGATATTGAAAACTAATACAATTTTAGTAAGTGTAACTGTGGTAAGAAGTTGCAAGCAACCTGGGACGAGATCTGGAACCTGTTTCTAGGAAACAAGGTAGTGAGGGATGACCTTGTACATGTGCTCGTTTGTGTTTCAGTCAGCAGACTGTGTGCGGCTGCTGCTGTGAGGACTGCTGCTACAACACCTGAATGAGAGTGAAACAACAAGCCTTCATGATAATGCTCAGGAGACAGCAGATGTGATTGCATGCCTGTGTGCTTGTGTGGTGTATTTAGGCACAAAAAGTTCACGAGCACACACAACACATAAATCTCATAAATCTCACCTCTCCATTACTCACTCTGACTTGAAGCACGTAATGTAACATGACAAGCAATTTGTGGTGATGAGAACCCCCTGTAACCCCCCACACTCACACACAGTTTCATTTGAAAGAGGTTTAATTAACTTCCTCTTGGAAGTCACATCAGTCAGGAGGGCCACTGTCTGGGATTCAAGCTTTGACAGGATGAAAGGAGGAAAAAACCTTTCTTACTTTCTGTGTCTTGATTTTGACAGACACCTAATGTAGACATGTCAAAAGATCACTACACAACAAAATTTCAAAATTAAAACAATTTCAAAACTGGGATTGCACAATTAAGAAACCTGTCAGAGAATGTAATTAATGCCTGAAATTTTTAAGACTGGACAAACAGCTGAAACGTTGATAATTTCTATTCCTTTTGGTTGCAGGACTTCTTGCCTGCACAGAAGACGAATGTTTACAAAACTCTTCCACTGTAGTGCACACGGAAACCTCACATTTGATATTTTACCTGCTTAACTGCTTTTTTCCAGGTCCCCTAAAAATGTCTCCAGCGGGGGAAAAGGTGGTCTACTCCTAGAGTCACCACATATGATGTACCCCTCACGCTGTCGCTAAGGATAAGTCTGCTCACCCCACAGAAGACACTCATTTCAGGTGCTTGTATTTGGGATCTCGGTCATAATCCATTTCTCATAAACATCGGTTAGGGTTTGAACACGGATAGACCGGTAGATGAAGGGCTTCACCTATCGGTTCAGCTCTTTCTTCATCATGACAGACTGTAGCAGCGCCCGCATCATTGCACATTATAAATCAGTTTATCCATTTTCTGCTCTATCCTGTTATTACTTGTGGACAAGATACTGAAATACTTCAACTCCTCCTCCAGAGGCAGAGCCCCCTGAAACCCCAAAATTATGTTTCTCTGGAAACTTGCCAAAGACCAATAAAAAATTATGCTGCTGAGCTGTTCAGGAAGCCCGGGTTTAGCGGGCATCAGTTTGATTGGATTGTTGGGTATGGTGTCTCTCATTTTCGTCTTTACAATACTCTATAAATGAATTCAGCTAGACTAGGTTGCTGGTTAATAAAGCACAGTGATACCACACTCACTAAAACAGGTGTTGGTACTTTTAACTGTGGGTAGGTGCAAAGTTTGGCTGGAAAGTGAAATCAGCATCATCATAACACTTATCAGCAGTGAGGAGCATAATGTGCTCTAAAGTTTCCTTGAAGATAGCTGCACTGACTTTGGACTTGATACAGCACAGTGGACCAATACCAGCAGGTGACATGCCTCCCCAAATTAGCACTGACTGTGCAAACTTTACACTGGATCCCAAAGAATCTCCATGAACATTCATTTGTTTTTAGCATTGATCAATGGTGGCTTATCCGCCTTGTAGAGTTCCAGTGGCTGTCAAGTCATCAGTCTTCCTTAAAATTGTGTTGACCATAACAAAGCCATGACACAACAATTCAGCATTAAATATACATTTTCATGGATCTTGTGAAATATTAAATTTTTCTGGGAAATTGGATCTAGGGTTTGCATTAACTTTAAGCAAAAATACTGTAAATTATCAGTCATTATGTAACAAATCTATATAATACTATATATAAGCTTCACTTTTTAAATTGAATTACTGATTTAAATAAACTTTTTTGTTATATTTTACTTTAATGAAATGCGCCTGTTGTGAGTGTGTTCAGTCGATGTTGCACATTAGCAATTTTAGCAACCATCTTCTCCAGCAGCAAGTGCTGCAAGTGCTCACAGGATATTATGCTCGCAGACACAGCATAAGAAGTGTATTCTAGTGCTTACTTTGCATATCATTGTCTTCGTATTGTGCAGAGATTCATTGTTATAAGCTAAAGCACTAATTTCCCCAACTTAAAAAAAACATTGAACATTGAGAACTATGTGTGTCCCTTCACCTGCATTCCTTCAGCTGTGAGTAAAAATAAGTCAGTGGTTATGGAGGATGTGAGGTCACCCATACTGGCAGAGGACCATAGGTTGGCACCTGGATGAGACAGCTGTCTCACTGTTTGTGACTGACAGACTGCAGTTTGGGAACCTGGACTGGTAGGAATCTTTGCCAAGCAGACAGCACCGGCCTGGACCCCAGCCATTAAATTAATCTCCAGCAGCATCTCCAGCCTCACAGCCATTCTGACTCAACCTCTTTGGTGCAGATTTACCCACCTGTGTTTCCACTTCAGTGCACGGTTACAGAAAATCCCCCTTTTTAATGTGTAAAATAAACACAGAAACACATCCAAATAGTCTAACGTTTGACATGTCTCGTAACTTAAGTCTAGCAATATATATTTCCACTGTAACTTGATCAGATAATCTATTGCACATAAGTTGATTTTGGCTGTGCATGAAGAATATGCATCCTGCTCATAACCATGGGTATGTTGAATATCTTCCATAGCCTGTCAATCCATGGATAACCCAAGCCACGTTTCATTTGTTTTGGCAGGTTTAAGTTAAATACTGCATATGAATGCTAAGTTGAACTTGGATACAAGACAAACTTTAGATAGCTGAAAAAACAGTTGGTTGGGTGATATATACGAAGTCAGTCTTATTTGACTAAATTATGACATTTTACACATAGAAAAAATCGACAACTTTGAAGATATCTTGATTTCTAACCTATATGTGTTATAATTACATCTATGTCATCTTTAAAAAGCTTTAAAGGGTTAACAAGTATTTTTTTGAAGGGAGCCTCTGCGAAATAGCGATCTGTATTCAGTTATCTGATGTGGAAGGCAGTCAGAACAATTTCAGTATATAGAACCAAGAAGGAGTTCTAACTGATGATTCAAATTAGTTATGTAAGATAGTTCCAGGGTGAAAGTCTGTAACCTAAAACAATTTAATAAAATGTCATAAGGAGTTATGTGCAATGTTGTAGTTTTTTACTTTACCAGACTGTATCAAAAGTAAAGGTTAATGGAAGATTATTAAACAGCTTGCATTTACCAGCTGAATATCTACTATTTTAAAACAGATTCACCCAAATGCCGGACAGCAAATATAAAATTCAATGACAAAAAAAAAAACTTTACAAAAATAGAGAGATGAGGCAAGAATCTAAACATACATACTGCACATCAGTGTGATGAATCTCCCATTCCACCACATCCCAAAAATCTACTGGAGATAAATGATCTACGTCTTGCTTGTGGATTCTATTGATTAGTTTTAAAAAACATTTTCTTCTTGATGAAGATCATCAGAAAAACATAGAATATTACTTTAAATATTGTCAAAGTTGGCAAAAATTGTCTTCAGATCTTCCTTTTTTGCAAAACACTTATTGGACTTAATTATAACATTCCTTCACATAGAAGAAGATAGTTCAACAATCTTTTAAAAGGATGTGCACTTTGGGAATTATGAAACTACAGGAGCAAGTACTCCAGCAGCAATGGGTACCCATTTAGCAAAATATCTCTTAAACCTTGCAATTAACACCTCAGTCCCTTCATAAATGACTTGATGTTTAGAATGCTGAGCATTTGCAGTCACTTTTCTTGTCATTTAGAAAATGTGCAGCCCTGCCTCCTAAAGGAACACGCCTTGTTTGTTAAAGAAATTTATACAGTGACTTGCAAAAGTGTTCACCCCCATGGCATTTTTCATGTTTGTTGCCTCAAAATCTATCTGGAATTAAAATGGATTGTTTGAGAGTTTGCACCTTTTCATTTACAGAAATGCCAACAGCTTTGAAGATGTTATTTTTTTTTATTGTGAAGTGACCACATGGACAAAATTACAGAAAACTCCGGTGTGCATAACTGCATGAATGAACCTCCATCCCAGTCTCAACTCACCCTCAGACTGACACAGGTTTTGTTCATGAATATATAGTATTCAGCATCATCAATTTTTCCCTAGAGTCTGACCAGTTTCCCAGTTCCTGCTGCTGAAAAATATCCCCAAAGCATGATGCTGCCACCACCATGTCGCATTGTGGGGATGGTGTTCTTGGGGTGACAGAGATAGTGTTTTTTTCTCGTTGGCTGAAAAGCTACATTTTAGTCTCATCTGACCAGAGCATTTTCCTTTGTACATTGGGGGAGAAGCCCACATGCATTTTGGTAAAATCAAAACATGCCTTTTTAATTTTAATGATAAGTAATGGCTTTTTTCTAGTCACTTACATAAAGCCCATGGGGTATGGCATGTCCTATAGACAAATACTCCAGTTGTAAAACTCAGCAACTCCTTCAGGATTGCCTTCGGTATCAATGCTACCTCTCTGATTAATGCCCACCTTGCCTAGTCTATGAGTGTTGGTGGGCGGCCCTCTCTTGGCAGGTTTGTTGTGATACTTGTATGTGCTCACCATTTGAAGATAAAGGGTTTGATGGTGCTCCAAGGGAAAATCAAAGATTAATTATTTTATACATATATCTCTGGTTTTACTTCACCAACAGAATATTTAAATTACTGCCTGAAATATAGCAAAATAGATAAAAAAGACAAGGGAGTTGAAGCCTTTTGAAAGGCACTGTATGTATGCTAAATCTTTCATCTATCTATGTGGTTCTATACCATCTACAGAGGGTCGCAAGGGGGCTGATGTCAATCTCCAACCAGCAAGGGGTGTACAGTGTACAGGTTGAGAGTCCATCACAGAGCAACATAGAGACAAACAACCATGCAAACAAATACTAAAGGTAAATTAGAAATGTTACATCTTAATACACCATTTTCCATCCATCCATCCATCCATCCATCCATCCATCCATCCATCCATCCATCCATCCATCCATCCATGTGAACTTTAAGCCACATAACTGTTAATATAATATATATAATATAATAACCCCTTGATGACAGAGCTCCTCACCCTGTCTCTAAGATGGCCATTTAAAAATGCCTGTATCCACGGTCTTGTAAAAAATTTTATCATGTAAGAGCATGCACCCACGTTACTGCCAACAAGGCCCAATTCATCCATCTATCTCTCTCACCATCACTCAAGAACAAATCCAACATACTAGGAATCCTCCACTTCCTCCAAACACCAGCATACTAGGAATCCTCCACTTGAGGCAGAGACTGACCCCTGATCCAGGGGGAGCAATCCATATTTTTCCAGTTTCCTTAACTTGGTGGAGGGGTTTGAGTTTAGTCTGCCATTGAAAATTGGTTTCATAAGGTGTTTCAACAATCTGAATGATTGGCAGACAACAAGCATAGGCGAACCTTGCCGAGAATAGGGAGAACAACTCTGGACAGGGGAACCCACAAGCCTTTATTCTAGGGGCCTTGGCTGGGCTGGTTCCGTGAATAGAAGTGTCAGGCGAGGTTGAGTGTCTAGGCATGCTAATACCAGCTTAATTCCAAATCAATCTCGCCAACATTGCAATGCCTTTTTGACCTTGTGCTCATTGAAAATCCTGTTTTGGCTTCTCACATTACACATGATGTTTAATAAAATGGCACTTCCTTTGGCGCGGAAAGACATCCATCAGCACATTGACTGATCAGAAACATGTCTGTTTCTTCATGGTCGAATCTGGAGGTCAAGGACGTTATCACGCTGTTGATGTAATGTATGCACAGTACAAATCTTTTCAGTTAAACCAATTATTTATGTCTGATCTGTGACCACAACATAAATGAGACTGGTGTCTATCTAATCAGCTTTAATCACACTTATTTGCATAGAAATAGATATTGATTGGCAGAAGCAGCCACACAGCTGTGCACTGAAAACATCTCTCATTTCTTCCTAGTTCTTGATTCTCAGGTGATACACTACAGACAAGATAAAAAAAACCAAGCAATGCGGCTCCAAGTTATCTGTACTGGTTCCATCAGGAGGAAAAACTGCATGCTGGGGAGAGAACATCTAAACTGAATATGTAATCAATGTGATTAACTTGAGGCTGAGGGAATTTCATCGCAGAGGGACTGTGATTCCCTATGCGGTTCACCTGAAATACTGAGCTGCTCTGTGTCTCCTTGTGGTCTCCTGTATAACAAACATATCAAGCTGACGTCTGAAAATAAACCAGCTCAGATTGACGTTTTAATTACTTTAGTTTAATCATTTTCTTGGAGCCTACTTATTATTCAAATATACACCACAGGCCATTAAAAATCCTGTTAAAACATATTTAAATTTGTAATCCTATCTTTTAGTTAATGTTCGTGTTCCTCTTGCTGTTGCTGTGTAAATTCCTTTGTCCTCTAAGATGTTTTTCCCCAAGCCTGTAACATTAGTGTCTTCAACACAGTATTGTGTAACTGTCTTGCATTTTAATTGTGTAGAAAAATATGCTACATTCGGTAAATAATGCTCCAGCATTGCCTTTTAAACACATTTAACACTGTAGCATTTTAGTTGTATCACCAACCAAGCAAGGCTGCCACATATTTTTTTGCCTACTGAAAAATTTTGCAACTGCAGAATTTAGACAACTGCTAATTAAATATTACAGCAATTACTTGATCTCATGCAACACTATGCAGACACTGACTGCGGTGGTGAAGATTCACTCATATCGGCGTATCAGAAGCTTTAAACTGAGAGTTACACAGACAGTGTTATCTACTTCTTGATGCAGCTTATAATTATCTTACTATTTGGGGACTTTTTCGACATTTTCTTTCTACATGGTCAGTTGGTCCTTGGTTATAGACAATAATAAAACAATAACAGTAACATACTCCATCCTGATGCATTTGAACACTGTAAATTCCACACCTTTGATCCCAATACACACACCCTACTTAGACTCGTGGCTTATCAAAACTGAAAGATATGTTTAAAAACATAAAAAAATATTTAAATATTTTCCTTAAGAAATCATAATTACAATATTATTTGGCCACTGAAACTGTGTATTTTCCTGTCACTACATTGAAAAACAACTACTTTTGAGTATGCATCCGTGTTCCGGTTATAACTTGCAGAACTTCTACTGCCAATAGAACGTCACTGTTTGGGCTTCCTATGTATTTTTCAAATCACATTTGCATATTTTTCTAGACTCAAACTTCCAGAGTGTCTACTCCTTTTATGCCCAATGTTTAAAGTATAAACACAGAATTTCACTATGAATTTAATACTGATAGTTAAACAGCGGTGTAGTAAAGTTAAGCTACATCGTAAAATAAGTTTAGAGATCTCAGGATTCATAATTTATCAAAAATAAATTCAAATATTCAAAATTCTGTTAAAAATGTGACAATAAACTGGAATCCCTAAAATCATGGTTAAATTTAATTATCAATTTACCAATACCGATCATAATTTGTGATTAAATGAAAAACAACAGACATCTATAAACTCTAATCCACACTGCATTTTGAAGAAAAATAATCACCAGGAAACAAAAAATCTAAAACAATTTAATTAAACTCTATAAATTACCAAAATCTTACTAAAAGGCAAAAGATTTTTTTTGCCCAACTGTAAATTCTGATAAGTAATAATGTACCAAGAGGAAAATGTGGGAGGGAATCAAGTTTCTGACCACGTTTGAGGTTCTGCCACTTGGCCTTTATCTCAGCCAATGGCTGAAGTAGGCACAAACGGTTGTTTAATTGGCCCAGAGTTCTGAGAAAGGCGAGTATCTCTGAGAAAAGGCGAGTGGGGCTATGAATACTGACGCATGTTTTTGAATGTGTGTGTTGTCCTTAGCTTTGGATCACGATGGAAACAAATTGTTAAAGCTAAAGGAGAAACTCCCTAAATAACATTGCTAGATTAAGAAGAAGACACTAGTCTCCAGGTGCTAAATTAACTGTGCACAAACTTTACAGAAAATAGACTAAATGCACAACGCTGAGAAAGAAAAACATTTCAAATAAAGAAAATGGGCAACCAGCTCCACCTCACGCTCTAGACAAGTTGATTACTGGGAATTGGTGAGTGGATTTCCTATTTCCCATTTGATCTAACAATGTTCTCCAACATATCACTTCAGCCACAATAACCATCTCATAACAGATGTTGTCTGTACATTTGAATATAATTCTTGAATTACAAGCATGTAATTATTTTATTGAATTAAACAGAACTTAAATTCAATGCGACACAATAAATATTTAAATAAAGTACAGTCAATATTTAAATTTACATGCAGCTATGAATTGATGGTTCTATGAGGTTTTTTGGAGTAACCTGCAAAAAAACATTTATGTAGGTTAAAGTTCACTCGGATATATGGGATATTTAGACAGTCCAATAGGACATAATGTCTGTTCACACTTTCTCTTCCATACCTATTCAGACCTGGAACATACGGAAAAAAAAATCCATACTTTTCCGAGATTCTTTGAAGCCCTGATTGCTAAAGGAGTTCTGTTTCTGGCTAAAGTGAATGTGTATTTATGTATAAACACCCACAGTGCATTGCAAAAGCAGGAAAAGCTTTTACACAATGTGAGAACGATAAGAAATGAGACATCTACATCATGGCTGAAGAATGTGAAATTTGGCCAGCCT
The DNA here is from genome assembly GCA_036173005.1 of Crenichthys baileyi. Taxonomy (NCBI): domain Eukaryota; kingdom Metazoa; phylum Chordata; class Actinopteri; order Cyprinodontiformes; family Goodeidae; genus Crenichthys; species Crenichthys baileyi. Next base: position 31,490 of record JAHHUM010000792.1, read on the forward strand.
CCTGTATTTTTCAGACTTTCACACTGATTACTAACTATACAGTCTCTTTCTGTGAAACTCAGATGTATCATTTTCGTTCCATTATTTTGGAAAACACATAATTCAAGTGTTATGTTCCATAAAAGAAAAATTATGACATTGAGATGGCTTCTGTTAGCTAATTTCTTAAAGCTGGTTAAAGAAATCCGTCTTTATGAACAAATCAGTCACTGTTAGGTTTAATCTGTTTAGTTCAAAACAAATATGCTTTTAGTATAATGAAGGCATCCTCAAATGCATTGTTTTTATAGGCTTATATAATGTCATGGTATCTATTTACACCTAGAGCTACCAATATATTTCACTAAGATGGGAAGAGAATCAGGACATATTTCTCTACACATCCCATAGATTTTCAACGAGGTTAGGATCTGGATTCTGTGGTGCCGTCCATGAGCTAAAATGATGTCTGAGTCTCTGTGAACTGCTGTTTCACAATGTCAGCCCAATGAATCCTGAAATTGTTGTGTTACTATGCCTTAGAGGGGAAGAAAAATCGGGTTGTTCAACATCTTTAGTTAGTCAGTTGAACTGGTATTGTTTTGGGCTATTAAATATGGTGAACATGTCCAAATAAAGCAAGCTCAGGTCATTACACTGCCCCGCTTTTAAAGAGAAGAAAGTTAATTCCAGAAATGATGAATCCACTGACATGGCTTCACTTCAGAGTATAATCTGAACTCATCAGACCACAGGGCATTGTACTCCCGAATTTTGAGGCCTTCTTTCAAACTGATGTACAGTATGTCGTCTCGAGTTGCATTTTTTTTTTTTCAAATTAACAGTACTTTTCTAGAAGAGAGAAGGGCATCCAAACCAAACCCAAGTGAGTGTAATAAAGCCCATTAGCCAACCACTAACATTGACAAAAGTGTTTCAACTTTTCAGTCTAAATTACATTTCACCAAATGTTTCAGAAATCTCCAATCTCAATCATTCAAGATTGAGTTAAAACATTTTTAATGTAATGATCAGTGGACATTTTAAAGAAACCTATTCAAGGTACAAAATCAAGATTACCAGATCCTTCAGCAGGAAAACAGTCACACATCTTCAATAGCCCCTTTTCCATTGCATGGACTTTCAGCCAGTATCCAGGATTTTGAAAGCCCTCTGCAAAATTTACCTGAGTAATTTCAGTTTCTTGGGTCCACACTTTCCCAGATAAAAGGTCCTGGTCTGGGGGTATGACTTTCAGATTACCCTTGGATTGTTGAGGGGCGGGGTTAAGTGCTGAGCAACAATGACTGGTGGACCCTTTCTTGCAGTGTTCTGACTTCCACTCATCTGCCATATTTAGGACCTGCATATTGTTGTTGATTTGTACTTTATACAAGATTCATATTTAAGCGTATTTTTGGTGATCGAGAATGGACCAAAGGAAGAGGACATTAGATAGATGGAGGGATGATAAGGTCCAAGCTCTTTTGAGCGTTTTTGCTGATGACAATGGGACTTTGAGTCAACAACACTGGATAATACTGTGCAGTATTGGGCATGTTACTAAAGTAATTAGTTATAGTTACTAGTTACTTCTCCTGTAACTGAGTTAGTAACTAAGTTACTCTACAATAAAAGTAACTAGTTAACAGGACAAGTAATTATTACGTTACTTTTTAAGTTTAAATATGTCTACAAATTTAGATTTTTCTGTGCTTCCACTTTGAAAAGACAATCTTTCTCCAGACCCAGACCCGCAATTGTTGCAGCTAACATCTGCTGGTTTGCCTTAGCAGGGCTGCCATGTGCGTTTGTGCTTTGTGTGTAAACTGAACACTGCCTCTGATTGGCTTACAATGAAAGCTTACTCTACCTTAGCCAATCATCATCAGTTCTGAGATTGTCTCACCCCTCACTCCCCCCTTCACCAAAAAAAAGCTAAGCTTCTGTGGCTGTGAACCACGACAGATGACAAGAGCTTCTACGAGTAGTGTTTATAGCCCCATTTAAATGTCAGTAACGGTAACGGCGTTGTAATGATAGAAACAGTAATTTGTTTGATTACTCGTTAATATAGTAACACCGTTATTAACGTTGTTTATTTTAACACTGTCATTCCCATCACTAATACTGTGTATGTCAAAATTACTGGAAAATAGAAAATCTTATTATCGCCACCTGCTTGTCAGGAGGTGTAGGACACAAATTATCTGGGATTCCTTTTATTCAGGAAAAAAAAATCCCACGTATTTTAATCATGGGACTTTCAGGGGAAAATGTCTAATGTCCCACCTCCATCATTGGACTGAAGAATGGGATTCTTCTGTTTATAAGCCTGACCTTTCACACACCAGACATACCAACGGTCCAAATGTCCAAAAACTTCCACTTGGGTTTTCTCTGTCCACAAAACTGTGCCCCAGAACTGTGAAGACTTACCAAAATTTCTCTTAGCATATTCTAATTGACTTTCAGAGCCCGGAGTGGAGTGTGTCTTAGAGTCCGGTGTTCTTGTTTACTTAGTGCACATCTTAAAGATGTCACTAAAGTACTTTTACTTACTTTCATTATGACCTCCTATAGGTGTCTATCAGATCATACTGATGTTATTGGTTACATTTCCCTCACCATTTCTTCCTAATCTAGGGATTGTTATGTTAACATTTCCAGTAGCAATACAATATTTTTGGGCCCTTTTAAGCTCTGTGAAAATTCCCACATGGAAAAATCAATGTATGGGACTCATGCATATGGTTATGTTGGATTTCTCCCAAGAATAATAAATGTTCAGAGAATACAAGCAGGCAATTACTAATCTGTTGTGTATTTCAAGGAGAAAACCCTTCTGTCTTCCCCCAGAGACTCCTTTAGCTCCGCTAAATCAACATGGATGTGGTTTATTGATTTTTTTCAGCCTTGTATAACTAATATTCAGTTTTACTTTTTTATATTGATACTAAAAGGACCAGCTTCCAAAGCACATAGAGATATGGGAAAAACAATGGTGTGTGGCAGAATCGATGGAGACTGCTGAAGTGCTGAGGTAGCACTGTTAACTGTGGACCCGGGTACTGATGTCTGTGTGAGATGCTCAGTCATGTATCTTGTAGAGATCAAAGCAGATTAACTTGTTAAATAATGTTTTCCTCTTTAATCTGAGCTGAGAGAACACGTCAGGTTAAGTAATCATAGGACCACTTGGCTTCAAACAAAAAGATTAACTAAAAATGTGAAGCTGCTTTGTTCCTTAATAAAGAATTTTCTATAATTTTATGGTGGTAACCTATTTTAAACCACAATAAAAAAAACATTTAAACAGAAAAGTTTTAGTTTAGCTTCACCTATTTTCAAAACAACAGTAGTGCCAAAGTATTCATACGCTTCGAAATTTTGTTCAATTATAGCTATAAGCTTCATTTCATTGGGATATTAGGTGATGGATCAATACAGACTATCTCAAAACTGTGAAGTGGAAATTATCAGTGCTTCATGACTCAACACATTGTAGAATCCTCATTTTCAGTAATTATAGCAGTAAGTTTGTGAGCAATGCCACTATCACCTTTGCTCAACTAGAGACTGACATTTTTGCCAACTTTTCTTTGCAAAAATGCTCAGGTGCAGTCGGCTTGAAAGGAGATTTTCTGTGCCCTTTTTTTTTTTTTTTTTTTTTTTTTTTTTTTAAATTTTCCACACATTTTTAACTCTAACATCCAGCCCATTATAACACATGAATATCCATTGACTTAAACCACCCCATTGTAGCTGTATGTCAAGGGACATTGCTGGAAGGTGAACCTCTTCCCCATTCCTAAGTCTTTTGCTGCTTCTAACTGGTTGTCTTCCAATATAACCCTCTATTTAGCTCTGTCCACCTTCCTATCAAGTCTGACTAGCTTCCCTGTCCCTGCTGAGCAAATGCACCCCCACGGGATAGTGCAAAGATTTCAGTCTCTTGATGTGTAAGGCTGATAGAAACATACCCCAAGATTTACAGCTGTAATTGAAGTGGCTGGTGGTTTGACAAAGCATGGATTTGGGGGAGAGGGGCTGAATACAAATGCAAAAACTACAATAATGTACAACCTTGTATTGATCTGTGACAATAAAATCCCAACATAATATGCATCTGGGGTTGTACTATGAAATTTTTTTTTTTAAGTTTAAGATCTTTTGCAAGGCAGTATAGCTAAATCAAACAATAATCTTATCCACTGCATTCCCAGAACGCTAGAATCTTTCAATTAGAACTTGAACAAATATCAAATATGAACAACTCTGTAATAAGTACTCAGACTGGTTGCACATGCTCAGTATTTAATGAAAAAGATGAGTAATATACAAGTTGGAAAGTACCACATTGTAGCAGTTGCTAGTGCTCCAGAGAATTAAATCAGACTTAGCAACATACACATGAGCTCAAAGGACAGAAACATATCGAAAAAGCTCAGTATTGACTGGAATGCATGAATCATTCAACCATGAGATAAGTATCCACCCTTCCTTAGAAAAATCCCCCCATAAGTATATCAGACATTTTTTCCAACCCCATTCAACATCGCCCACATTCTAATGTTTTTTGGTTCTTTGGAACATTTTAAACTTTTGCTATTAGGCTAAAGACAAAAGAAAACAAGAAAAGGAATTTTCACTGAAAAAAGAGAAGAGTTATGTGGAAAGATTGTATGCCGCTTGCTTGTTTTAATTTTGAAATCTAAATAGAGCAGTAAATTTAAATAAAAATCTTTTTGTTTTGACACCCTTTAATTAAGCTGTATTAACTGAGATATTTCTGACCTTTTGCCTATAGTCACTATTGATCAGTGCACTGCACAGGGATGCTTACACAATCACTGTTTTCTGTCAACATTTCTAAACATATTTGCAGCTCCATTAATAAGTCCCATCAGGCCTTTTGCTGTCATAGTAGTTATAATAACCTTGAAAGAACAAACACTTGCATTTTCTTTCTTTTTCGAAAATGTGCGGATTCTTTTGGGATATTTAAGAAAAGTACCTTGTAATAAAGATAAAGGTTCAGAAGGAAAACATGACACACTTGGTATATGTGGATAAATAAAGTTAAATGAATTAAAGGCAGAAAAATGCAAAATGCACTGAAAAACATCACTGCATTGATGTCTGATTTTTTTGCAATAAAAATGTAGATGAAAAAATTTGAAAGGCACAGACAAACTTTATTATGTGAGGTTCTGGAAAAAATGTCCTAAATTCTTTTCATATCATCTTATTTTTCAGTATGTCCGTTTGCCTTTTGATGAAAAATTAGGCTAAAGATGTCTGCACATTTGGAGCATAATTGTCTGCAGATGTGGAACATAGTGCAGACAAAATGACTCAAAAATGTTTCCTGGATGAGTTAACTAAGAAACAACACACTCACCTCCTGATCAAGCGGTTCTCTTTCTATCTGATTAATTTCAGCTAATCCAAAAGTGAGATGCAGCTCACCAATTTCATATAGTCAGGCGTCTACATTCTTTAAAATACATAACTCTTTATAGTTTGTTTATTTCAGTAAACATAAGAACATTATGCATACTTCAAATTATTTTATAGTAGTCTATGAGCTACTATGGGAAATAACTACATCAATTTTACAGTGACAGAGTTAGTGATCACGGATCAAGCAGAAAAAAAGCTGTGGTAACAACACTGAAACCCAATGACGGACCATATATTTCCTAACCAAGAGGTCTCTTTTGGTGAATCACCCTGATGGTGGCCACATGCTGCACAGTCACTGTGGTTAAGGGATATTTTGTGTAGTTCTACTTTGTCCAGATGCATCAAAAGGAACCATTTCCCTTCCGTCTGCCGCACCTTATCATCGAAGAGTTACTGTGCCTTGCAAAAGTGTTCATAACCTTTGATCCTTTTCATTGACAGATGAACAAAAATAAGCAGATAATTGATAAGTAGATGGACAAGATAATTTTGAAGTGGGAAACTTAAATTACTGCAGATCAGGGGGCGCGGGACAGGTAAAATGCGCAATGTATGTTCAAGGGGTTCAGTCCTTAAAGCAGCCGTTGTGGGTTCGACTTGCAGCCCAGGCGACCTTTGCTGCATGTCTGCCCCCTCTGTCCACCGCTTTCCTGTCAGCTGACTGTCAAAAAAAAAAGAAAAATAAAGGCCACTAGTGCTGCAAAAATCATTAAAACTAAAACTGCAGATCACAATGAGCACATCATTTTTATTGTGAAACATGTTGGGGACAGCATCATGCTATGTGGATGCGTTTCTACAGTAGAGACAGGGAAGCTGGTCAGTGTATGACATGGAAGGAATAATGGGATTTAACACAGGGAAAACCATTTATAAACTCCAATGTCTTGAGACTTGGGTGGAGGTTCACCTTCCAACAGATGAACAACCCTAAAAATACCGCCTGGGCTAAAATGGTCCAAACATAGTCTTTCGTTAGAATGGCCCAGTGCAAGTCCAGACCAAAATCTAACTAAGAATTTGTGGTAAGGCTTGATGATTGATGTTCACAGATGCTCTTCATTTAACTTGACTGAGCTTGACCTGTTTTCCATTGAATTTGGAGGGTCAAATGCAAATGTTTGCCACACCTATCAAAGGTTTATTTGTAAAGAAATTTGAAAACTATGCACAAAATTGTGTTCACCTGAATCACAATAAATTCCATTAAGGTTTGTGTTTGCAGAGTGACAAAATGTAAAAAACCCCGAAAAACAATATTAAACTGACCCAAAGTTAGTTAGACTGCAGTTACTTATTTGTAGGGAAAAAGTTGTATATTTTCAAGGACAATATTAGGTTTAGGTGTGTTGATTGAGTGCCTGGTTAAACGCCTGCTTATTTAAATTAGCAAAGTGTGGTTAGCTCAGTTTCACTGATGTTTTCCATGACTGTGCACTGATAAAACACACTTTTACAATTTAACAAGTAAAACTGGTGCAACAACATGGACAGATTTTTTGGTGGATTCTATTCAATGTCTCTTAGCTGAATAGCTGAATAAGTACATTTTTAAATGTACGTATTCAACTAAATTAGCTTTATTTCTAACAAATAAAAAATTAAGTCCTCCCCCTGTAAAAAATAAACGAAAAGCAAGAATTGGTTTGTGATTGCTTTATAAAACCACAGAAGGTTTTTGCTGATCACACATGCTCATGAATTCATGACTAGGTTTATGTGGGAGGTGATGTAGTTCATAGTTTTATTTTGTTAGCACAGAACTAAGGGGTCCAACATTTTCTCTATGCAAAACTTTTGGGAAGCATTCCCCTTGATGGGTAGTGGCTACAGATAAAAAGGCTTTCTGCAAGGGGGACTCTGAGCAAAAGCCATGACTGGGCCCATTTTACTTGGAACCTGTCTAAGCAAAATTTCAGATTAAGTTTCAGCCAGATAAATAACAACTTTCTAAAGATCTACTTTAGAAAATCTGACTGCTTGGATGGAAAATATAAAGCAATAAGAAAAGACCAAAGTATTAAGCACAGTGCTGTTTGTACAGATAAGTCTCGACTGTGAAGCCATATAATTTTGAAGAAAAATAAATGCTTGGAGTACTTGAAGTACTGCATAACCATGTCAAACTTGGAATGCATAATTTTCCAAAAATATATATTTCAAATCTAAATGGGAAATTTTTTTAAAAAAGAAGTTAATGTTGTATTAAAGAAGAGTTGAAGTTTTTGCTTTAGACTGACATTTGGTGGAAAAACAGTTAACTGTCATGCCTGGTCCATGGACTTTGAGTTAGTTTGATGTTGGCATCATTATTCCCCCCCCTCCCAAATGTATTCTGTGCTCATTTGCCATCCTCAATCAGTTACGTCACAGTCATATCTTAACTAATAGTTGCGATGCTTTCTGTTTATTGGACTCACCTGATACTTGCCTCCTACAATCACTCCTCCAAAGTAATTAAGCCTCAGATTTTTTTAATTACTTGCTGGATTATATATTGCGCCATAGTATAGGCTATACGTCCACCAGCGCCCCTGGTTTGATATCACGGGCAGATGCTGGGGTACCTGTGGAAACCAAACTAACCTCCATGCTGTTGGGCTGGAGTTAGAAATCTGCTACTACAATAAAACAAAAAGCAAGACTGCAGTGTAGGCTACTGCATGTGTGTACTTTTCTAAAAATGCATCCCTAAAATTGTGTATTTTATCAGTTTTTTTCAACACTTTCCATCTGTTGTGATTACTGTAGTTCTCGTTCGTGGGGGATGTCCTCTCCTTCGGTCTCACCCCTCACCCTCACCACCAGCAAACAGAAACAGAAAGAGAGAGAGAGAGAGAGAGAGAGAGAGAGAGAGAGCTCCTTCCTCCGCTCATACCGAGAGCTCCGGAGACAGAGACAGTCACATATTAGAGTCCACCATTTGTTCTCCTATGGGCACAATCAGATGGGAAGGACAATAATAATTACACGGATTTATAAATGTTATTAAACGCATGGGCAGCGATCGGGATGGAAATACACGATCAAGGGATGAGAAGTTGTTTTATCCGGCTTATCATGTGAGCGCTAGTGCCGGCGTCAAGCATGAAAACTCATGGTAGGTTTTATTCCTTATTGTTAATGTTGTATCACTGCTTGCCACTGATTTTTTTTAAAAAGCCAAATCTCTCAAAATGTGCCTGTTTTATGATTGCATGTCTCTGTGAAGAAAGCTGGTGCAGAAATGGAAAAGTTTTGGAGGGCTTGATTTGACTCTATGTGTGTCTCTGTTCCTACAAGCGGAGACATCATCAAATATAACGGAGTCCTTTCAGCAATCAGGCGCCCGCTGCCTGCGCACAGAATGAATGGCTCACTATGTATTCTAATCCAACTTGTCTAATTTTAATGCGATTTAAAGTGGACTATTGTAATTGAGTAGCTAAACCAGTGACAATTTTAGCCATCAATCAGGTCTCGGGTTCGGAATAAATTAGTCACGGGGGATTTATAACATTTTTATAAACGAGATTTAGCTGCCATTCATGGTATTATCAGTCAAAACAATTGGGCTTTCTGCTGACCAATGAGAGCATTGGAAACCTCAGGAGGCACGAAGTGGTCCTCTGTTGCCTTTGTCCAAGCAAAGACTCCCACCAGACCACATACTGCTAGGACGCACATAATGGGAGTGACTGGAAGCGTTTCCATCGGATTTAAAGCTGCCAGCCAGACTTCTCTATAAAATAAATCAAACTCACCCTAGGCATAGTTGTCACCTGTAGAACAATATGCAATTATAAGTATTCAGTTACTTGTGCTATGTGTGGTAAAACGCTATTTAATCAAAATTAAATATATGCCCTACCAAAAAAGAGCCTCCACAAACACGTATCTCTGATGACATCACATAGGGCAGAGTTAAAAATAGATGTATAGGCCAAGTTTGTGCACACAAACAAGGAATTTGACTTTGTTTCCACTTTGCCCTCAGTAATACACATTTTAAATACATGTAGAGAAAAAAGTTGGAATACAGTATTACAAAAGAAGACAAGCTTGTATTAGTGCAAAAGAGTCTACTGAGATGTCTTTTGAGTACTGACATTTGCACTTTTTTTGTGTTCTCCTGTTTATTCACATGTTTTCAATCAAATTCCTCCTTCACATTTGGTTGTGTTCTGTATAGCTGCACAAAAAAATTACATGGAATTTTGCCCGTAGCTTATCAGCTGTTGTTTTAAAACAATATAATAAGAGTGATTGGTGGTTCTCCTTGAGCTTGTACAGCATGAAGGTCCGTGTTTTATGCCACCAGAAATATTTTGAAGCAGTCCAGTTTTTCTTTCGTGTAAGTGTAGAGAAATTACATTGCTGCATGACTCTATACTTCAAACAGCCAAATAAACGTCTGAACACTCCAACATTTTCTCTTTTTATCATTTAAAGGACTTTTAATCGTGGGGATGAATGATGGAAAATTTAGGTGGTCCGAAACCTTAATATTATTATATTAGCTCATATTATAATATGAATCCATAATATTATCTGATTTTCAGTCTTCTTATATTTTCTCTCCATAAGCTACAGAAAAGAGCTTATTTTTCATTTAGTTAATGTGCATTAATTACAATAATTGGACATGTGTTGTACAGGCTGCATTATAAAGTCGTGGGGGTTGGTCGGGTTAGTAGTTGATACACGACCCTCTAACAATTAATTTATGAAAATTACAGCCTTTAATTTGAGTACACCGCAGACAATCCAACAAGATTCCCTGGTCCTTGGATGAGAAACAGGGCTACAGCATCACAGATCCTCCGCCATACTTTACCGTGGGTATGAGTTGCTTTTCCACATATTCTCCCACATACTGGGCCTACACCAAACCCACCTGAAGTGTTTGGGGCTCAATCTTGTTTTCTCATCTGAGCAAAGCACAGATCCACTTAAATATATCAAACTCCATACACTGAGTTTGGTAGGACAGAAAAAGCTTTTTCCTGGCATGTAGATAGTGTCTAATGGTTGCTATGGGGTCTTGGTGACCCCAAGATGCTACTATTAGCTGCAGTTCTCAGGCAGTGAGGCACCACAGTTTACAGTGTGCGGCGCAAGATAAACATGGGTCATTGTCCGGCCTGCTGGCCAGTGGCTAAGACAAATGTGCATCTGCTTAACATCATGTTAATTACTACTTAAATGCTTTTACAAACTTTGATCAATTTGAAAAAAAAAGTGTAAATACTGAAATGCTTCAACAACATTTTTTTACTGGATTCTTTATGAATGCCAATAAAGAGGGATCTGTAGAAAGGGGAATAGGGGTGGGAACTGTAATGTTGAAACACATTATGACTTCTGTGTAAATTTATAGACGGCAGCTCAAACAGCAACATATTTTATTTTTAGGTTATACTATAGTCTCTAAATTTGAATTAATTACCATAAATGACAACGTAACACCAGTGACAGTTTGCCTGTGGTTGTTTGTACCGACATGCATCCTGTTTTTTAATGATTTCTCAAGAATCCATAATAGTCAGTAACAATCTTAATCACTGTAAATAAGTTTTTATGTGCAATATTATGTGCATCTGAAACTGACCGGAATGTAAAAGACAACAAGCATGCCTGTGCATATTATTTAACGCACAGCACACATGCCACGAAAGGTCTAATTCAATAAATTCAAACTCATAAAAAAAAAAACAGCCCCCCAGGATAGCATAGAGCCTTGCATATATAATTACACTACTTGGACGTTTTCCACTGCTTATTGTAATGTAGAACCACCATTCACTGCAATTACAGCTGTAAGTCTTTTAGTGAATGTTTACTGGCTTTGTAGATGTGGGCACTGAAATGTCTGCCCATTTGTCTTCACCTAATAGCTCAGGGTCAGTCAGTTTGGACAGAGAGCATCTGTCAGCAGTTTTCAAGTTTTACCACAGATTCTCAGTTTTATTCAGGTCCGGACTTTGACTGGGCCATTAAAAGGCATTACATTTTTTGATCTTAGCCATTCCTTAGTAACTCTGGATCTGCAGCTTCCAACAGGTTTACCTCTCTTATTATTCTGTAGTTCATGCCATCTGTCTATCAACTCTAAACCAGCTTCCCTATCCCTGCTGAAGCAAAGCATTTCTACATCATGATGTTGCTGCTGCCACCACCATGTGCCATTGTGAGGATAATGTGTTCAAAGTGATGTGCAGTGTTAGTTTTCCACCACATATTGCTTTTTCAGGCAAAAAAATTACATCTGGTTTTATCGCACCAGATCACCTTCTTCCATGTGTTTAATGCAGCTGTGACTCTAGATGCCTTGCGGGAAACGTCTTGACACTTAAAAAGTCCAGATTTGTGGAGTATGTGTAGTTGTCATGTCAACAGATTCTCCCACCTGAGGTATGGATCTCAGATGCTCCCCCAGAGTTTCCATGGAACTCATGCATGCTTCTCTGATTAAAACTATCTTTATACAGTCTGTCTGTTTAGGTGGATGAGCATTTCTTGTTAGGTTTGCAGTTGTGCTTTACTGTTTTCATTTTCAGATGTTGGATTAAGCGGGTCAAACTGAGCATTTCCCCCGGGATTGAAATTTAATCCAAATCAATTTAAATCATACCACAATTTATAAGCCACATACACTGTTGCATAAAAATGCTCTTTACATGATTCAACAAGAGATTTGCCTGTGTGTGAGACATTGGTGTGTGCAACTTTCTGCAAGCTCATAAAGACTGTGTGGGGAGCTGAGACACACACATAGGCGTTCTAAATGTGGTGGGGATTCTCTTCCTCGCTGAAATATGTTATTACACAAAGAGTGGGATGGGTGATTAGGATGATTTAGACTGAGTGTAGTGTGCGGGGTCTCCAGCTGGCACACTTGGTGTCTGCTCCTGTTCGTCTCATCTCTCCTATGAATGGATTTCTGTGGAGCGAAAAAGTATGTTTGATGCATTTTTCTACCATTACAAAGGCATAGCTGCAGCACCTTTTGCTCTGCTGTGATTCAGAAGTTCTTCATAAGCAGTTGATGAAGCATTCACTCACAACAAACAAAAAGAATTGTGAAAAAATAAAGTTCGGTATAACTCTTGTGTCGGTTCGGAGTTTTTCAGTCAGACTTTGACTGCATGTAAATGGGATGGCAGCATTCGAGGGTGAACTTTCTAGAGTTTTTTTTCAGGTTTATTTTATGCCACTTTCAGGGATAAATCAGTTGTTCAGTAGTGGTTACTTCAACACAAATAAAACGAATGCCTGTGTTATTAAAATATTTGCAAGAGATTTCTCATGGGAAGATTATTCAGTAGAAAAAGCTAAGGGGATTTACAGGGTTCCTGTGCAGTCTAAAGAAATATGAAAAATTTATTTACAGAATTTCCAGACCTGGACATGGATGCAGTCAGGACAGTGAGTATGGATACCATTTGTATGTTCAGATTTTATTCCCTAACCTATTATGAAAAAAGAACAATCCATCCATCCATCCATCCGTCCGTCCGTCTGTCTGTCTATTATCCTTCCAGTGAGACAAAAGCAAGGATTAAATGTTTCTCTGACTTTGAATGAATGTAGAGCTGCAGGCTCAATTAGCAGAAGATTAGAAGGTGAATTAAAGAGTTTTGATAGCAAAACAAGCTCATTGGACTTTAAGCAGCTGGTACTATTTGAGACAACTTGCACTTGAATTATCATGCCATCCAGCATTTAACATCACATAGATTTAACACACAGCTGTTGTTATTTACGCTAATGTACTTTAATTTTCCTCCAGGAGAAAACCATAAATCTTGAAAGAGAAGCCCGTTTGTGTGCTGATTTATCAAAATCAGCTACAGATTAGAAAATTTAATAAATACTGTGCAGCATGTCCTGACTGCTGCTGCCAGGCTCTATTTGCTCCACATTTCTCTGTCTTTTGTGAAATCACAGGCCTGTCTGGGGAGTTTAGCATCACTTCACTCATGAGTCTTTGTCTCCAGAACTCTCTGACCAGAGACTTACATATTGTAGCCGTGGTCTGATAACTCTGGCACCTCTTTTAGCTCTCTGTATCTCTAAGTTGAAGCATCTGACCTCACTGTTAGGGGTCTTTTTATTTCAGTGTCTACTCCAGCATGCCTAGAGTCTGTAAATCATCTGGGGCTGCTCAAAAGAGCGCACATGACTGTCCCTTCACCTCCAAACCACAAGTACACATTTCCTTAGATTTTCAGTTACCCACACTGGTCTGTTTCAAATCTGCCATGCCAGGTCAAACTGCAGCGACCTGTTTCCACAGTGGTCTAGGAGCAAGAAACAGCCGTTTTGAGCTGTACTGCTCTGATCAAGTCAGAGGTGGAGATTAGAGAGGGAATCTGTCTTTGGTCACTACTTATCCCACTGTAGCTTCATATTATTGTTTACTTTATATCATCAGCTATATTGGGACTGGTAGTTAACCACGGTAGGTGTAGTTACAGCACCCTGTAAAAGTACCCCATTTTAACATTTTCAATGCAGGACTATTTGCAAATTAAACTACTTCACAAGGCAACTGATTTTTTTTATTTAGGAGTATTAGAGTAAAGAGGGTTGAATATATGGAGATTTTAACATTAGTGTTTTGGATTTGTTTTTACACAAAATCTGCATGATGGGGTGTTAGCATCCTTTATTGGTGATGATGAAGTTTTGTCTCCCTAAGTAATGACTGTAGGAGATATGACTGAACTATTTTGTTGCTGCCCTGTTTAGACCTGGCATCAATATCTGTTCTTAGACCTGAATTCAGGTATGAGGAAAACTTCCTTTAGACCACTTTCAGAGATAGTCTGGGAGACGTTTTTCATATTTGTTTTGCTATCCATAAGAAAACTGCTCTCAGACTAAAGGACCACCCACACATTGGACTCCCCTCAAACAGCTGAGTTTTTACTTGAATGTATTTGGTTTAAAAAAAGGCATTTCCTGAAGCAATACTGCTAAAAACCAGACTATTTTAATCCAATCCAAAGACTTTAACCACTATCGCTGGGACTATCCTGAAGAGAGGATTTTTTTCTCTCTAATTTTTACAACTAAAAATATGAAAATTGCTGTATGGATTTGTGTTGAGCCAGCCTAACTTAATACGTTTTATGCTGCAATTAGAGCTTTTTTCTGCTAAAAGTTTTAATAATTTTTTTTTTTATTATGGTAAATAAAAAAGCTCAGTTCTGTTGGAATTATATTGATAAGTGGATTAGGAGGACGCTCTGCGAGTAATTTTCTGTGGAGTAATGTTATGAATGTTTTTTCAGACTGGTTGGACACACTGTTCTGTGTTAGTCACATAAAAACCTATTTCACTGTTTCAGCTGGTTTAAACGAATTTCTTTTAATTTAAGCTCGGACAGAAGATATGGGAAAGTTAGACTAGTAACTATTTACTTGATTTTATTTCCTAAACAATAATAATCAGTAATTTCAGTAATCTATGTACATAGATTACTGAAATTGAATGTTTTCTTGTCTTTCTAAAGTTGAAGAGTGGCTTATGTAAACCACAGAGAAAGAAGAAGTCATGGCTTACCAATTAAAAAATATTTATTAAATTAAAGTATAAACTTGAAGAATAATACAACAGACAAGCACCAGTTGACCATCTGAAACTTCCTATTCTCCTAAGATCAAATCTTGGTGACTGACTGGCCAATACCGAAAAATCTTATTTTTTTTCAAATTCCTTAAATGCATCAAAACAAAGGACTACCAACTATTTTCAGTCTGTAAATGCATCAACCAAAAGCATGTACTTTAACACACCTTTTTGAGCTTAAAAAATAGTCAAATGTTAGGAAAATATGCTTTGATGCATGAATACAAATAATCTTGCCTTTGATTTTAAAACGGCTGCTTTCATTAATGAAGAGCATTTTGTTCTTTAATGTGTAATACGCCTAAAATGAAAAAAATTGCATCTGTAAAAATCGGAATCTACAGGTTAGACCTCAAAGGAAACATAGCAGGGCCAGAATACAGGAAAAAACACGAAGATTTATTCTTTGTATGCTATGTTCCAGTAAAACCAAATTTTAACATAGTGCACAGTCGTAAACTGTCCTTGGTCTGACGCTGAGTTTGACACATGGGTGGATGATGGCAAACACAAACAGCCACTGAATACTGCTAAAAATTGCAGCATGTAACACGGTATACTGTGGTTTGCACATCAAGCTGCTAACTTTAGCCTACTCTCCTTTACAGTGGAAAAAACCTTTTTGCTGAACCAATGCAGCTCAGATGCTCACAGGCATCCATTGCGTCTCGCCGAGTTCGCCACAACCACAAAGCAATGAAAAGCAACAAATAAACAAATTTCTTCCTGCAATTGGCATGAGTAAATGCTGCTGAAAGCCACAGAGCAAAGATTGTGGTCTTTATTTTGGAAGGATTTGAAAATCAATATCAATAAATCAAACAGACAATGAATACCTTATTTGATTGTAAATGATTAAGGCTGAGACAGATGCCATCATTTTTAAATATCAAATATCTTTTTTTTATATCGCACCTTATGAAAGTTTCTACAACAACTGAACTTTCCACATTGTGTCACAACTTCAGTGGATTTATTTTTTTGACTTTATGAGACAGACGCAAAGGAATGCATGATTGTCAAGTTGAATGAAAATTAAGCATGGTTTTCATAATTTTTATCAATAAAATAAGAAAATTGTGGTGTGGTTTTGTGTTGAGCTGCCCTAAACTAATACGTTATATGCTAAAATTAGAGCTGAAGATTTTTTGGGATATGTCTACCAATGGACTAAAAAAAAAAAAAACATTCAAGGAGCATTAATAATTCTACAAGGCACTGTAGGTTGTTTTCAATGAGCTGTGTGTGGCAGTCCAAAATGATGCACGTCAGTATAATGGATGATGCTAAAATGACTATTTGTTTGTCTTGCATATCCCTGTGATGAATTGGGCATCTGCCCAAGCTCTATCGTGCCATTTGTCCTTGGTGGCAAGCACAGGCTCCAGTCCCCTCGCAACCTTGAGCAAGACAAAGTGGGTTTATAAATGGATGAATGAAAGACACTATCAAACAACAATGTAGGCTTTTCCATTTTAAAGGAATTACTGGATGTTTTGGAAATACTTTTAAGAAAAAGAAGCAATTTGGAGATGCAGCATTAGGCTTTAAAAATTCATAATGACAAATTTGAGTTTTTTTCCGAAGCTTTAACAGACTCAACAGTTAAATCAGAATAGCATTAGAATAAAATTATTAGGAATTTTTAATTTGAGCACAATTGTTAATTTACTATTAATATCTAACTGTTAACTTTGTAGTCATACTGCACTATAGTGCAGATTGCACACATACCATACTGCAGGAGCATCTCTATCATCTCTTAAAGATGCCATCTATAGCTTCACGCCTGTCACCAGTTGCCCTTTTCACACTTTGTTTTAGCTAAGTGACAGCAGGCTCTGGTTTTAGACTGAATGAATTCTGGAGACAATATTTGACTGCTCTCTGCCTCTGCATGAAAAGTACGAGTTGGACTTTGAAGGAAGCGATCCATGCAGGGCATCCACTGATGGATGGTTCCTCCAGTGAAGTTAACATTATTTATTCCTGTTGAGAGCGGTGGATCACAGCTTGGGATTTATGTGGTTGTGGATGAGCGGCTACTCTAGAAGGTGTTGTCTATATGAAGTAACAGACTGGAGCTGTTTGTCATTGAGACTGATGAGCCTCCAGTGATTAAGCTACCACACTGACAAACATTCATCAGCTTTATTATTATTTTTTTTCTGTAGGTGGCGCCTTACATATTTATAAATTTGTTGCTGTTAAATCAGTTGAAATTAAATATTCCAACCCAGCTATTAAGTGAACACATGGTTTTATATATTGAAAATGCAAAGCACCTATTATCTATATATAACAGCAAATTGATCCCTAAATAAAGAACTGATCATGCTAAAAATTAGATATTTGAAAGCCAAATAAATCAAGAATTACATCATACAATGGAACAACACAACCTGAAACATTTTAGAGACATTTCCTCAGTAAAACAACAATAGTGTGTACTTTGCATGCACAACTCGGCCTTTGAGGCTTTGAGTAAGGGGGGTAAATCTCACAAACCACAGTGCCAAGGTGTGGGGTCATTGCTTATGCTAATGATGCATGCAAAACCGAACTGTTTCATTGTCCCTCACCATTTGTGCCCAGTTGTGCCTCATACATGCAACATGGCAACTTAGCACAGACCCCTTCGGTTTGTAGTTTGATTTATGGCATTAAAGATTTGCATAGGCTGAGATTTTTACAGAAGGGGTGTAACTGTATAAAAATTTTGGATCATCATCATAGTTTTGTTAAAATATGTAACAAATATGCACATTACAAGGAAAAACAAATTTATTGAGATCCGGGTCAGTTGCAAAAAATTATTATTAATTAAAATTATTTTAAGGGAGCTGGACATCTGAGCTGGACAACTCAGATGGCGTCTTCATTATTTGCATATATGTATTGCATGTGTACTCTGCTGCGCTTCTATCCTCATGCCTGTTCTCCATGGCACCCTGTTTCAGTTCACGCCGGAGCATCTCAATTAGATTTGAGTCTAAACTTTAACTAGGCCGCTCTAAAACCTGCAAAGATATTTGCAGGAATAAATCTCAAATCTGTTATTTTCTCTGGATCATGGTGTCTTTCAGAAAACAATATGTACTCACACAATCCTTTATTGTGGTTCTGAAAAACTGTCAAACACAGCAATTTGGCATGTTTTGCAAAAAAACAAATCTCCCCAAAATAATTCAAAGTTACCATACCTTGCTCTGGCAAATAATATGTGTTTGTGCCATGATATCACTACCCATATGGTAGGGTAAAGTTTGTTTGATTAAAAAATCATATAATAAATGAAATTGCATATCCACATTTATAAAATGAGCACATGGGTCATTTTAGGAAAAAATACATTTTTGGAAGATGATGTAAAAATCTTCATTCTAAATGAATTAATATCAAAACACAGAAACCTTTTTCTGTTATACTAAAATGAGTTGGGTTAGGTTTGAAAAAAAAACTGGTATTGAAATCAGCATTAAACAAAATGACAATTCATCATCATTCATCTGTAGAGCAGAGGTAATCCCTATAAATGGTTGTCTTTTTGTCTGGTTGTCCTGTATATTCTTTCCACATGTCACGCTAATGGGCCATAGCACAAATCTGCGGGGGTTTAAACAGTCCACAACTTCACAGAGAGCTGGGTTTATATTCCAATTACCTCTGGCTTCTCTTTTTAAATAAATAACCATTCATTAGCACAGTTGTTTTTTGCAGCTCTGTCTGCTTTTTTGTATGACCTACAAACCTCACAGAATGTCAGCTCACTTCTCTCCTCACTGACTGGGTTAGTCACTGTATTCCCCACCCTACAAGTCATGCAGCTGTTCATGTTTTGGGGAGTGTAAACAGCAGCAGCCCTGAGGTAGTTGTTTACTTGGCTGCAGTGACTGTGGTCAGATGTCAGCATCACCTTCCGTTTCAAGCAAATGTCCAGCCCAGGTGTCACATGCAGCCCAGAGAGCTGTTTACATTTTTTCAGGCAGTGAGCAGACCAACTAACTAAAAGGCCTGGCTGGGGTCACATTGAGTTTGTGCGAATGTTATTTCCATTGCAAGGTCTATCATTTTGTGGGATTATCCCTGCCTGGTTAATTTGAAGATAGAGTTTGATATCTGTGCAGGCAGCTGCTACCAATATGAGACATTGGCCTTGTAGAGGCCGATGTTACGCTTTGTGAGATGGATGTATTATTGTAAAAAATCTCTCAACCTTCTTCCATTTATCAGGATTTGGCCAAGATGATAGTTTTTTATGTCCTATAATCCACTTCCTAGAGGGAACAGAAAGGGATACATTTATTATTTTGATTTACCTTGATTTCACCTTGCTAGAGGTAAGACATATTGGGAACCTTGAAAATGAAAATACCCAGAAAAGATTCCCCCTTATTCAAAGGTGAGGAAAAAACAAGTTTTTGCTAAAACTAGATAAAACTCCAAGTTAATATTATGGATTCCATGGGAGGCCCTTTGTGTAGCCTTCCTAAAATCGTTTTCATCAGACCTGCTCCTAAGTGAAGGAGCAGGAAGACAGACTCAGTTACGGCCTGTGTTTGTCTAATTCACACGTTTTCTTGACAGTCCAGAGCTAACATGTGGTCCATGCACATTTCCCTATCTGGCAGGAGGCTCAGCCTGGTTAGATATGACTGTTGACAAGGTGTGAAAGACTGCTGCACAGGATTAAATTTGGATTTAGAGTGGAAACAAGTAGAAGGCTCCAAACGTCACCGCCTTTTATGCCTCTTCTCAAAAAGATGGAAAGGTGTAGTTTTAAATAACCATCATCAGTTTACTGAGTTAAAATGGAGAAAGAAAATTACTCTAATCTGACAAATGCATAATTCGATCAAAAACACTGGTTATTGTATAGTACAGCAGTTTTCTCTGGAGATGCACCTACTGTATTTTGCAATAATAAACTCCACATTTGTTACATTTCCTCTGCAAACCTAAATACACTGCTCAAAAAAATAAAGGGAACACTAAAATAACACATCCTAGATCTGAATGAATGAAATATTCTTATTGAATACTTTGTTCTGTACAAAGTTGAATGTGCTGACAACAAAATCACACAAAAATCATCAATGGAAATCAAATTTATTAACCAATGGAGGCCTGGATTTGGAGTCACACACAAAATTGAAGTGGAAAAACACACTACAGGCTGATCCAACTTTGATGTAATGTCCTTAAAACAAGTCAAAATGAGGCTCAGTATTGTGTGTGGCCTCCACGTGCCTGTATGACCTCCCTACAACGCCTGGGCATGCTCCTGATGAGACGGCGAATGGGCTCCTGAGGGATCTCCTCCCAGACCTGGACTAAAGCATCCACCAACTCCTGGACAGTCTGTGGTGCAACGTGACGTTGGTGGATGGAGCGAGACATGATGTCTCAGATGTGCTCAATCCGATTTAGGTCGGGGGATCGGGCGGGCCAGTCCATAGCTTCCACGTCTTCATCTTGCAGGAACTGCTGACACACTCCAGCCACATAAGGTCTAGCATTGTCCTGCATTAGGAGGAACCCAGGGCCAACAGCACCAGCATATGGTCTCACAAGGGGTCTGAGGATCTCATCTCGGTACCTAATGGCAGTCAGGCTACCTCTGGCGAGCACATGGAGGGCCATGCGGTCCTCCAAAGAAATGCCACCCCACACCATTACTGACCCACTGCCAAACCGGTCATGCTGAAGGATGTTGCAGGCAGCAGATCGCTCTCCACGGTGTCTCCAGACCCTGTCACGTCTGTCACATATGCTCAGTGTGAACCTGCTTTAATCTGTGAAGAGCACAGGGCGCCAGTGGCGAATTTGCATATCCTGGTGTTCTCTGGCAATTGCCAAGCATCCTGCATGGTGTTGGGCTGTGAGCACAACCCCCATGTGGACGTCGGGCCCTCATACCATCCTCATGGAGTCGGTTTCTAACCGTTTGTGCAGACACATGCATATTTGTGGCCTGCTGGAGGTCATTTTGCAGGGCTCTGGCAGTGCTCCTCCTGTTCCTCCTTGCACAAAGGCGGAGGTAGCGGTCCTGCTGCTGGGTTGTTGCCCTCCTACGGCCTTCTCCACGTCTCCTGGTGTACTGGAACTGTCTCCTGGTAGCGCCTCCAGGCTCTGGACACTAGGCTGACAGACACAGCAAACCTTCTTGCCACAGCTCGCATTGATGTGCCATCCTGGATGAGCTGCACTACCTGAGCCACTTGTGTGGGTTGTAGAGTCCATCTCATGCTACCACGAGTGTGAAAGTACCACCAATATTCAAAGGTGACCAAAAAAAAACATCAGCCCGAAAGCATAGGTACTGAGAAGTGGTCTGTGGTCCCCGCCTGCAGAACCACTCCTTTATTGAGTGTGTCTTGCTAATCGGCAAAGATTTCCCCCTGTTGTCTATTCCATTTGAACAACAGCATGTGAAACTGATTGTCAATCAGTGTTGCTTCCTAAGTGGACAGTTTGATTTCACAGAAGTTTGATTTATTTGAAGTTATATTGTGTTGTTTAAGTGTTCCCTTTATTTTTTTGAGCAGTGTATATTTTATTGAGATTTTATGTTAATGACCAACAAAATTCTGTGACATATTTTTGTATGTGGACACCCAAACATCCACCAGGCTTTTATCATTTCTCGTGGACATCATTGTGAAATCAATTTGGATTCTTTTGACAACCACAAAATACGTTTCTGTTTCTGGAATCAGATCTTAAATAAAAAGGTCCAACTACTCTAATCTTTATATTTTGGTTTGATGACCTGCGTTCCCTGGTAATGGTATATATCATATATCATACTGACCACTCAAAGCACTTTACACTAGAGCCACATTAACCCAGACACATTCATACACCGATACGCAGATTGGTAGGCAATTTGCTGCTTTCGTCCTTCACAACCACAAATCGAGGCACTTATTGTGTTTATTCTTACACAATGTGCTCTGTGTTAGGCCTTTCAAACTATACCCCATTATCAAAATCAATAATTTAAACGTCAGCCATTGTTTTCCCACACCTTCTAATGACCCCATCATAAGCACTTATCCACCTCAGGGGTGACCTGACAGTGAAATTACGACGATGAATAAAACATAGGATGGAGGAAAATGCTGAACTGGGACTCTGCCTGAGATCTCGGCTAAGCAGCAGTAATGTATTGAAGAGCATAGGCCACTTTACTCACTGCACTCCTCTGCAGCAAGGCAGTCCCGGGTCGGTTATAATTTAACCCTGTATGTTTTTGGGTGAGCTGAGGGCAGATCTTCTGGTCTCCAGGGGTATAGGTTTTTTGGTCTTTTTCTTTAATTTCTGGGGATTGTACTATATATTTTAGCCAATGGTGTGTTGTCTAGATAAAAGTATTTGATTACTTTCTCTTAATTCATGGTAACTGCTTGCAAACAATGAATCGTTTTGATGATTTACATGATTGAATTAATACTGGAGACCCTGAGGGACTGGAGGAAGTAAAAGTAATTTACAGTGAGAGCATCTTCTCACTATAAACACTGGTCTCTCTGTGGTATTTTGTGCACACATAGCCCAGTGCAGTCTCCTTTCCAGATGCTGTCATTTCATCTCGAATTATTGCAGCCGTTAATTTCAAGCTTCGTTGGCGTGTTGTTCTTGCTTCATTTACGCTCAACAATGATGCCTTTTCCTGTTGATTTCACTAAATTAATGAATGTTCGTTGGCTAATGGTCATAACTGGAGATGCACCAATCAGGGTTATCCTAGCTGATACCACTTTCCAGTTTTCTTTGACGTCTGAATGTTTGATTCCGATTTAGACTGATTGTGAATGTTTTCCTCTCTTGGCCTACAACACAAAGGGAAAAAAAAAATGATAGAGGTTGTAGCTCTGAATGCAACAGAAAATGTGGAACTACAAGAGCATCTCCACTCATGCATCAAAGCATATTTTCCTAAAGTAGATATATTTATTAAATCTGAAAAATACAAGCTCAAAGAGTGAAAATGAATAGAACCCCCCCAGATTTTTCAATAGGTAGCTATCATAGCTTACCATTTGAAACTTGCATGTTTCTGATTAGTTAGTGCATCTCCAGTTAATCTATATTTCATACCATCATTAAGGGGTTGATTTAGTTTTCTTAAAAGAAAAAAAAACAAAACAAAATATTTAAATATGGGAATGTAGATTCAGGACTAACCTAAGAAAAGGATTGTAGAAGGCAATATCTTTAAGGTAAGTGGGACAACAATTGCAGTCATATTCAATAAAGTATACTATCGTTCCGATGAGGTTTATTTTCCAACAGCCTTTAGGCAGGTATTAAACTTTTCACTAAGCACACAGTTCTGTAATAAATGTTTTTTTATTGTCCTGATGTCATACTTTAATCTTAAATGTATTATTTTCATTAAGAGTAAGCAGACAATCGTCATAACTGACAGAAGTAAAGGCTTGAAAACTTCAGTCTGTGTGTAATTAATCTATATCACTCAGTGAATTGATTTACTGAAAAAAGGGAACCTATCAATAATATTCTGATATTAAATATAGCTGTACAATCAGAGGTTGGATTATCTTAAACAAACAAACAAGAAATTCTGGCAATATTCAGGCACTGGACTGAAAATGAGTCAAATTGTACCGACTTCTGCAAATAGTATGCAAAATGTGCAAACCAGTAAATACTAGCAGGGCCTGAAAACACTGCGCACAGCAGGAGCTGCAGAGATCTACAGCTCGTATAGAATATGTGGAAATGAGAAAGAGCACAATTGGACAGTTTGGTCAACTTGCAAAACATTGTGTGCGGCAAAACTGACACTCGTCATCACCCTGAACACCCATCACAAAACACAGAGAAACTGGCAAGCTGTTCAGGAAAAAGACCCATTAGAGGCTACATAAGACAGCAACCCAAAACATTCACCCAGGCTTATAATAAAAAAGTTTAGATTAATGCATATTCATATGTTTGAGGGGCCCAGTCAAAGTCCAGACCTAAATCTAACTCCGCCACTGTGACAAGACTTGAAAATTGCATTTCATGGATGCTCTGCTTTTAGTCTGACTGAGCTTAAGATATTTTGCAAAGAAGAATGGAGGAAAATTTTAGTCCCTATATATGGTTGGTAGAGGCATACCCCAAAAGACTTGTAGCTGCAATTCCAGTAAAAGGTGGTTCGACAAAGAATTGATTTAAATAGATGCCACAATTTTCATATTTTCATTTGCAAAAAACATTTGTAAAACAATGTATCCTTTTTCGTTCGCCTCACAATTATGAAATATTACCATGTTGTGCTATCACCTCAAATTCCAGCAAAATACATAAAGATTTGTAGCTGTGCCATGGCAGGGCATGGCAAGGCATGAAAAGTATGAAAACCTTCGCAAGACCCAGTACACATTGGAACGTATGTATGAACTGACTCGATATTAGCCTTTGTTAAGTAGCCATTACAAAAATATCTTTAGTAACCTTTTTATGTTAGCCTTTTAACTAATCTTGTTATGAGGTGACCAAAAAGTCTTTAATCTCTTAAGATCAAGTTGAAGGTGATTTAATTTAATCAATTCCAATAAACCTGAAAAATCAAAACAAATAATTTGTTTAGCTGAACATATCCATATGTAGTTGCTCAAGATTTAAACAGACTGTTCTTGAATGCACCAGGCAAAACAAAATCGATGGTATAAAAATGAATGTAGTGTTATTTTTCCTTTGTACATGTTCATCTCCAGCTCTATTTAACCAATCATGAATATGAACTGAGTTCCACTGCTGTGCCTTCCTTGCATTGGCCTAGTGCTGAACTTTAATTACTGAACGCAGCCTGGTGGAAAAGCATTTCTTTTCCTGTGGACACAGCAGCAACACTCCCCCCCATTTTGTTCCTGTTTCTGAGTGCTTTCTGCTGACAGTACTTCTGTGTTTTTGGGAGGACGATAAGTAATCAGCCAGTAATCAGCTTTCTTTTTTTGAGAAAATGTTAGAGGTCATGGCAGTCCATTGATAATGAACAAATGGTTTCTCACAAAGGAACTGAGACTAAAAGCGCACACTACATTTACTTGAACTTTTTTAGTCAGCTATATTGTTGGAAAATGGAGTCATAAAGGAGTACACACATTCAGCTCCCCAGTCATTAGCTCAAACCTCTATGCTTCAGGTTTTCCATGTTTTCTTTGAAGCACCTGTAATTGGCCCCCAGTGGCTTGATAGGTAAACAAGATAATTCCCTGAATATCAACAGATAGATGAAACGTCTTGGTGAAGTGTTTGATAGTTGAACACAACTATTCCAAGGGACTTCATGGATTGAATGTTTTTCACAAAATCACAATTTTCTTTTTCTTTTTTGTCTTCCCTCTCAGTTATTTCTCCAGATTTTCTGTCCATTTGCACCTTGAATACAGATCCTAAGGAATATTTGTTTTTCTACTACTGTCATCCAAAATACTGAGCTTTTTCTTTTCTACTATTTTTTCACATATCTGATTTAGCAAAAGACAAGGAATTTGAAATTGTGATTCAGTCAGTCAGTCAGTCAGTCAGTCAGTCAGTCATTTTCTACCGCTTATTCCATAGTGGGTCGCGGGGGAGCTGGTGCCTATCTCCAGCAGTCTATGGGCGAGAGGCAGGGTACACCCTGGACAGGTTGCCAGTCCATCGCAGGGCAACACACAAACAACCATGCACACACTCATTCATACACCTAAGGGCAATTTAGAGTGACCAATTAACCTAACAGGCATGTCTTTGGACTGTGGGAGGAAGCCGGAGTACCCGGTGAGAACCCACGCATGCACGGGGAGAACATGCAAACTCCATGCAGAAAGACCCCCGGCCGGGAATCGAACCCAGGACCTTCTTGCTGCAAGGCAACAGTGCTGAAATTGTGATTCAGTGGTTTTAAAACATTAACTTTCTGTGAAAACAGAGATCAGCTTGATCTAGCTTGTAAAACTCACTCTGAACAAAACACCAGGTTTCCAGCATGGGATGCTATACCTCTAACAGATAAGTGGGGTTTAAGTTGTAATACAATGTAAACAAGACTGAATAGTAAAAGGCGGACTGGCATTTAAGACCTTCTGCATTTAGTCCTCACTAGGAAACCCACAAGTGCTATTGCAGACTGCAGTAACTTGCAAAAAAGCGGAAACTTGTGATCTGGTTATGTTTCTTATACATAGAGAACCAAATAGGACTGACGGTGCTCTACGACACACAGTATACTCCAGGTGAAATACCAAGTCTCTGCTGTGATTTGAAAACTTAAAAACCTGTGGAGTGCTCTTGTCATTTTCCAGTTTCTGAGAACATTTACAAGAGAATCCTTGGCTATACTGAGAAAAAGAGAGCATTATGTACATTTCTCAATCTAAGTCTATTTTATTTCTGTTCCAATCCAAACAATCAATAACAGGCATTTCAAGGCACAACAAAAGCTGTAACAAAGTCGGTCTCAATTTAATTTGCTTGAGCAGGTAACTTAACGGTTAACTGCTGATCTAGATTTGTCAGAAAATACATAAAAGATATTTTGTTTGGTCGTCACAGCATTTCTTCACTCAGACATCTTTAATTGACAACAACACAAAGAAAATAATTATTGAGCAAAAAAGAATAGTACAAAAACAATTTGCAGTTACTGATGGTTTGAGAAATTGATTGTTTTTCTCCTTAAGTTGTGTTGGACGAGTTAGAATAGAGTATGAGACAGATTTTAAACAAATCTAACTGACTGATTGATGTTTCTGTCACTGAATGGCACTACAGTATGGAGAGGTCTGTCTCTGATTATTTGTTTAGGCTGTGGCCAGTCCGATTTTCACTGGAAGGGAGCCATCAGTACTGGTTACAGGCCATTAAACGGTTGTCTGTGTATTTGAAGTTAATTACACTCATTACCATTTTGAGCTATGTCTTTGTTTAATATGCTTTGTCTTTGAAGTAAAATGATGCTGTTCTTGACTTACAGACCTCATAAATAAGATGTCTTCCCCTAAATACTTTTCTATAAATAAAAACAATCCTATTTATGTCAAAATATGTTATTAACTGCAAATAAACCATTTAATATTAATTAGTAATGAGTCAATGATTCAAGCTGATTTTTAATTTTAGACAGAAAGTGCTGCAATGAAACATCCCCATGTTCAAAATTTCACCTAAAATGCTACCTTCTATTTATGACAAGTATTCACAGTTACATTTTGCAGTAGGTTAACAACACACATCTAAATCTAAATTGATACACAGCATGATTTTGCTGTTTCAAGGTGAAAACAGATTGCAATTAACATAATTTGTCATATAACCCTAACCCTAAATTCTGTAACACAAATCTAGTTTTACACTTTTTACTGTCTGTATGATGCAACAGCCACTTTAAAAAAGAAACAATTATCAACTGATAAGCTTAAGCAACATGCAAATATAATTATTGTTTAGCAGCAGTTTTGGCCGTTCTTTGAGGAGAGATAGTTTCGATAAACATCTGTTTTTAGTTATATAAAATGTTATATTATAAAATGTACAACTCTTCATTTGTGCTGTTAAAGGTCAGAGGATTTGTCAGCTGGAAAGGTCACAGATCTCACCGTTTGTTCTATGTGTTCGCAGCCCCCTAGACATGTTTGTGTTCGAGTTAAGCTGTTTTATCAGGTTTGACAGACAGTTGCAACATATTTGCTTTATGAATATGGCAGATCTGTCAACCTGCCAGTGGCCTGCTGCTACAGTTAGCAGACTGATGGATTTAGATGCGACTTCCCTTGAGAATGACATTCTCTCATCAATGACACAGTTCTTCCCTTTTTTCATTCTTTCCATTCTCCCTCCATCTTTCTGGTTTATTTTTAACTTCCCTATCACTCTTTCTGCATTTTATCTTCATCAGCCTGTATTCCCTCTTAGAAAACATTGAGAAAAAGAAACACACTCACTTCAGCATTTCTAAGGACTTTACTAGTTAAGAGCTATAATCATAGCAGCTATAGAATTCCTAATTTTGTGAAAATCCTGAAGTTTCCTAATAGCTTCTGCTTTAGAGGCCGATCAATCAAGAAGACAGACATTAGACAATGTGCACTGGTAGACTATTGTCATCCTTTAAAATCATATTGTCATGACTATTTGAAGGCTGGAAATCCAACGCCTGTCCCTAATTTCTCACTAATTACAATTTAAAGCTTGGTCAAGTATCCAGTACAAGTTGCAATCACTTCATGAAATATAAAATATTTTGACAGCTTCAAACTGAGAGGTTTTCTTATAGGGCATTGACGGATCCAACAAGTGCACCACTGGTGATTGAAGGGATTAAAATTAAATATTCAGCCTTAGAAGAGCTATTTCAAGGCTTGTTTAATACCTTAATTTTGTCTGCAGATTTTCTTTGTTTTGGAATTGGTTTTGGTATAATGTTTTGAAGGAAGGTTTTAAGAAAGCATGTTTGCACTCTGTTATAGCATCTGTTGAACCGGTAGAGATGCTCCTTTCCCATAATTCTTGGGTTGTTTTTTATTTTTTTCTGTCCTGTCTGACAGAATTCTTGTCTGAGTGCCAAGAAGATTGCCAACAGATTTCACAACAGGTGGAGCATTACGGCTAAGGCTGTATTGCTCCACTTGATATATAAAAAGCTGTATTAGAAACTGCTTTGGGATTATTTTAAAACAATTTAACACAGATACTGAAACAAAATGGAAAAAAAGAAGCAAGAAAGGGAGAAAGGTGGGGCAAAAAGGTAAAACGGAGAGGAGATAAGAATAGAAGAGAGAAAGAAGAATTAGGAGAATACAAGACAACGCCCTAAAAGACCGCTTGTACACCTGCAGAAATGCATATACAACAACGTTGGTATAAAAATGCTCAACACAGAGTATAGTCTTGGGTTCTGAAACAATCCTTATATCTTAATTAAAAATCCGCCGATATTGATATTATCCGATCCTAAAAGATTTTTCAACTGTTAGAGTGTCACTTCAGTATCAGATCTTGTACTGAAATTGGAGAGACCCCATCTCTAGAAACCAGTAAAAACAGGTTCACCCATGTAGTTTACCTGTGGGAAAAACAAAGAAACAAAACAGGTGCATCTCTGGATGGGCAGAGAATAACAATGCATAGAATATACACTATAACCTACAATCATTGTCTTTGCTGTGGCAGATTGTCTGCATGCTCTTATCTATTATAGTCCAATATCAATGTATCACCCACCCTTATGGTCATTTGCATTTAAAAAATGAGGCAAATTCAACACTTTCTCAGACAGTTTCCATATTGTCAGTCAGTCATTTTCTACCACTTATTCCATAGTGGGTCGTGGGGGAGCTGGTGCCTATCTCCAGCAGTCATGGGCAAGTCGCCAGTCCATAGCAAGGAAACACACAAACAACCATGCACACACTCATTCATACACCTAAGGGCAATTTAGAGAGACCAATTAACCTAACAGGCATGTCTTTGGACTGTGGGAGGAAGCCGGAGTACCCGGTGAGAACCCACACATGCACGGGGAGAACATGCAAACTCCATGAAGACATGAAGATTTCCATATTGTATTAGTTCAAAATACTTTGCGTATCTAAAGATTGTACTTTGGGAGTCAGCATGTGACCTGGGTGTAAGAGCATGTTTTCAGAGCTCAATATCTGTTTTTACAGATACAAGTTTCTATGTCGTTACCTCACTCCCAGGATTGGTTCTGTAGGGTGGAGCCGACAGCTCAGCTGGAGGTGAATGACACTGCTTAAGTAAAGAGGCGGGAATCTCCAGTTCTGTTTTTATCAGCTCTGCCACAAGCGCTACAGATTTATGCTAAAGGTGTGAGCGCTGGGCGGCGGTGGGGGGCAAACAATATCAGCAGCTGTGAGAAGGATTGATGACTCACCTGCAGTCTGCTCATGTCTGATGATATAAGCGTGCAGGAGTAGGCTGCAGTTGTGTCGTACATCAGTAACTTGGAGATATCCATGCAGTTGCTAGTATAATTGTGTGAAGCATTGCCAGAGGGTCCAGGCCTATACTTTGAAAAATGTGCTAGACTTTAGCTCAGTGGGCTTTTTAGCGTTATGCTATATTCGTTTTACAAGGCTCAAGGATTAATGGACATTTGTTAATGCAGAAAGTATCATCAAAATGTTTAAATCTTTCATCCTTTCAACTCTGACCCTCATTTTTATGCCTGTTCTTCCATGTGAGTTCCTAGAGAAAAAAACTATTTTCTGATAAGATAAATCCCTCCTGCAGGTCAGGCTGTGTAGCTCTGTCCCTCCCTGTGAGAGTCCAACATGCAGCCTTGTAGTTTACAGACTGAATACATTCCTAAGAAGTGTGTCCTTATCACTGCCTCCATATTGTGACTTTGATGCACAGAGAGGATGGGTGGGTAGAGCAGTGAGGCTGTGCTCTGCAATTCCAAGAGGAAGTTTAAGAGGAAGTCAATTGTTAATTTAAACTTGCATCTCATAGTTTCTACTGAACACAGAAAATATTGCACATTCAGCCATTATTAAGACAAATTCTGAATAGTTAAAATCCCTTCTAAACTGTAATGTAACCGTAATATAATCATTCCATTTCTGTACTGAGTGTAGTACCATTTGTTATGAGTTTGGTTTTCTCTCCCAATTAACTTTTTGCTACTTTTATTTTGCAGGTGTCCGTAGATGAGGTGGGCGGTTCTCCACCACCCATCATGGATATCAGTTTATGGACATTTCTCTATTCCATACTGTGCGATCTGAATGGCTCCTGCTTATGTCTTTGATCTCTAACACTGGGCATAGTTGCTATGGACACAATGACACAGATGGATTACAAGTACAGCCTGCTGGACTCCACTGTGGACGATTTCCACAAGAGGCCACTGCTCCTGCAGGTGGACAACACACCCCTGAACTTGTTTGCGGTTCTGGAAGTAAAACGCGATCTAACGAAACGTTGCAGCACTGTGGGATGCAAGATTCGCCTATATGGTTTTCTGTTCGGCCTGGCTATCATGTTTCTCATCATGGCATCATACGTTTTGACGGGGGACAAAAAGGGCCTTCTCTTCACACCGTCCCCTTACCACCTTAACAGCATGGTCAGCCCTGGACCCTTTGCCTTCAACCTTTCTTCAGTAAGAGACTATGCACATATCAAACTGGTGGTAAAATCCATCAAATCCAAGGTGGGGTTTGGTAGCAGCCGACAGCTTCCTGAGCTTAAAGCACTGATGAGGAGCGATCCACATGTAAGTGAAACCAAACCATTTACTGAATACATTATTTTTGATCTGATTATATGTCTTGGATTTCACTTTCATTTGATCAACAATTCTGCACTGGCATGATCTAAACTTGATATGGTAAAAAGATGATTCCAGTACTTAAACAGCCATGGTGCAGTCAAGGAACTCCTAAACATTGGACAGTCCTTTCTTTTTTCTCGATTTTTCATAGACCCCAACTTCACTAAGATTTTAGTTGACTTTCCATGGGATTTACCTGAGAAACAGATGAGGTAAATAGGCAGCGCTAGTGGAACTACGCCAATGTGGACCATGCACTGAATCAGCCTTGCTAATGTCCGTTCCTGGCTAACAAAATAGACAAACTGCTGTTTCTCATCTCTAAAAACCTGCACTTCTGTGGATCTGCCACCCCTGTTAAACCGAAACATGGCTTGGTAAGCATACCCTGGACTGCGCACCACAGATGCTGGGCTACCAGCTATTTCAAGCGAACCGCAGAGTGGAGCTCTCAGGGAAAAACAAAGGAGGTGAAATCTGCTTTTACATAATTGAAGGTTATGTAAAATAAATGATGACAGTCAGTTTGGGACAACAATTCATCCTGCACCACCTTGGCCACCCAGGGACGAACGCCCAGCTCACAGTGCGGGCCTCTGCCTGTTAGCAGATCAGCAGCTTCCTGACTCACCAGCAACACCAGGTGAGACTGGAAAGCATCTTCTCCTGCAGCATCAGCATTGGCACCCCCAAGGGGTGTGTTCTCTCCCCCGCTCCTTTTTTATTTGTACACAAATGACTGCACCTCAGGGATCGATCTGTGAAACTCCTGAAGTTTGCAGATGACACCACTGGCATTGGTCTGGTCCAGGACAATGATGAGTCTACATACAGACAGGAGGTGGATCAGCTGGTCCACTGATGCAGTCAGAACCATCTAAAGCGGAACCTGCTAAAGACAGTGGAGATGACGATGGACTTACAAATAACACACCCCATATTCCCTTCCCTCACAACGTCCTGTGCCAGCCCAAGAAATACAACCTTCCACAGGAGCTGCTGGTCATCTTTAACACTTTTATTATTCAGTCTGTCCTGTGTTCGTCCATTACTGTGTGGTTTGGCTCACCACAAAACAGCACAGGTCCAAACTACAGCAAACTGTTATGCGGCGTTCCATTTTTACTCGGAAGTTGGAATTTCTGACCTCCAAGTAGGAAATTTCAACTGGAACACCTGTGGAATTGCAAGTCGGAAAGTCGGTGCAACATGACCATACCCAACTTCCCCATTCAAGGTGGTTGTACTGTTTTTAGCAGTTCTTTATTATTTATGCAATATTTAGTCAGTCGTAGACGGACCACTTCAGTGTTTATAAGATGAGATGTTTCAACCCTGTTTATATGCAGAAAATACTGTGTGGAACAGTGTATTTGTCAGTGTTATTGTTAAGACTGCTGTTACAGTTGCTAGCAATACGAACAAAAACAAGCAGGAAAACATTACAACTCAGAGATGACGTAAACGACATCCCAGTTCTGACTTCCGAGGTTAATAGAACGCAGCATTTGGACTGCAGAGAGGATCATCAGCGCTGACCTTCCCTCCATCCAGGACATGTACAGGTCTAGGGTAAGGAAAAAGGCAGTTAACATCTCTGCAGACCCCAGACATCCTGGACACAAACTGTTTAGATTTTTACCTTCAGGTCGGCACTACAGAACGCGATTTGCAAAAACCAGCTGCCACAGAGACAGAGTCTTTACCCGTGCTGTCACTCTGATGAACACTTGAAAGTCAGCACACATCCATTAATGTCTAACCACTGGTAACAAAAATGAGTACAGCCCTAAGTGAAATGTCCATATTGTGCCCAAAGTGTGAATATTTTGTGTGACCACCGTTATTTTCCAGCACTGCCTTAACTCTCTTGAGCATGAAGTTCACTAGAGCTTCACAGGTTGCCAGTGGAATCTTCTTCCACTCCTCCTTCTGTTTGAGGTTGTCCCACAGACACTTAACAGGGTTTAGGTCTGGACCTTTACTCTCAGTTTCTTTAGCAAGGCAGTGGACGTATTGAAGGTGTGTTTGAGGTGATTATCATGTTGGAAAACTGCCCCACGGCCCAGTTTCAAAAGGGAGGGGATCATACTCTGCTTCAGTAGGTCATAGTACATGTTGCCATTCATGGTAAACTCAATTGGCAGTAGCTCACCACAGCCAGCAACATTCATGCAGCCGCAAACCATTAAACTCCTACCACCATGCTTGACAAGACACAAGACACACTTGTTTGTGTACTCCTTACTTGGTTCCGACCACACACACTGGACACCATCTGAAAAAAGATGATATCAAGTGTGTGTGACACCATCTTAAACACCCAAATAAGTTTATGTTGGTCTCATCAGACCACAGGCCATTGTTTCCCAGTAATCCATGTCTTTCGTCTGCTTGTCTTCAGCTAACTGTTTGAAGGCTGTCATGTGCATCATCTTTAGAAAAGGCTTCCTTCCGGGACAACACCTATGCGGACCAATTTGGTGTAGTGTGCAGCGTACATCGATGTTTTTGAACAAACTGTAGAAATCTCAGTGAAAGGGTTGTTTCAAATGTGTCACTTCTCTTTTACAATAAATGTTGTTTTAGCTATACTCAGCCAGGTAACGAAATGTACAATAAGACAAAAAAAATAAAGGGAAAGCTAGTGGGAAACATTTTAAAGGGGTTTCCCATCATTTCTAGCAGAAGGACTTGCGGACTTCCAAGCTCTGTTTAGATTAACAAGGATATTTGGGAAATCAAACGTTTGCTGCTATTTTTGCAATGTTTCCTTTTGGGTTATATGGTTCTAAATTCTAATATCTAACTCGAATGTAAGAGTGAACTGAAGCAGCTCATGTAATTCCCAGCTCAGTTTCTTAGCTCCGGTCCTAGGTGTTTCTGTCTGTCTGCCAGACTGGCAGGCATATCTGGTCTCTCCTTTCCTACTGGAATGTCCCCGGGCCTCTGGGAAACCCCCCAAAAAATGTGGTTTGGGTATTAAAAAGGGGAAAAACTTCTAGTATGGGTTTTTTACGTTAAGCAAATTCTTGCAGGAAATTTTTTACAAAAAAAAGGGGGAAAAATAAAGTGGCATTTCAATTAAAAACCCGGAAAAAAAGTGAAAACCCCAAATGTACTTGAAGTTTAATCAGCCTTCTCTAAGAACCTGTAGGGCACATCTTTTTGAGCCTCTTAAATCAGGTTTAAAAAAAAGAACCCTTTGGGGAAGAAAACGTCTTGAGGGGAAAGGATCCAAAAAAAAACCCGAAGGGGCTGGAAAAAAAGAAACTACCTTTTGTTAGAAAAACCAAAAGTAAAAGAAATTTTTAGTCCAAATAAAAAATAAATAAAAAATTTAAAAGGGAGGAAAACAAATCCCGCTTAAAAGGGTTTTGGGTTTTTTTCAAGGTTTCCTGAAAAAACCCCCGGGTTTTCCTATTAAACGATTTTTCCCCCCTACCCCCAAACCTTTTAAAGTAAATTTGGGTTTTTTTTGTTTAGGATTTCTCTTTTAATCCCAAATTTTTAAAAACCCATTTTTCCCCTTTTTTTGGGTTTGTTGGTTAGATTGGGAAAACTTGGGGTACTGTAAAATGGGGTTTAAAAAAAAAAAATTAAAAAAAAACTGTTATTTTTTCCCTCAAGCCCATTTTACTGGTGTTGACCTAGGGGCCCCTGAAAACTCTATAAATACATGAAAATTTTGCA